>CAUYRT010014188.1:0-55235 GCA_963574885.1 Lepilemur ruficaudatus
TTTAAATGTAACAAGATAAGTCAACTTGAGTGGTAATATATTTTGGGAAATCAGCTCACTATAAATTGTGACTGTAAACATTATACTGTAAATGCTTTGTAGTTTTTCCCCCAATAAAAAAGGAAAAAAAAAAAATAAAACCCTGAGTGCAGGATATTTAGGGTATCCTGACAATGTCAATGCAGAAGACAAGCCAAAAGCATACAATACAAGACATGCTTGTGTATACAAAATGCCTGGCAACCTTATGTATAAATCTTTTTGTGAATATAGGCTTTCACTTCTATTGAGTAAATGCCTCAGCACGGAAAGGCTAGATCATATATTAAGTATGTCTTTAATGTTCGTGAAACTCTCAAATTGGTTTCCAAATTGGTTTTACCACAATCACTATATAAGAGGTTCTATTCCTGCATATCTACCTAAAACTCAATATAATCAGTCTTTTAATTTTTAGCGATTCTTAAAGTGTGTAGTAGTCTTCATTGCCATTTTAATTTACAATCTGATAATAATCCATGATTGCCATCTTTTTCTGTGCTTAGCTTATTTGACATTCTTATGTCTGTCTTTCTGTCTATCTATCTATCTATCTACCTATCTATTATCTGCCATGTATCACCTATCTCTGGTTAAGTGTTCAAATTATTTGCCCATTTTTTATTGGAGTATTTCTTTTCTTAAAATCAGTGTTTTAGAGTTCTATATTCTGGATAGAAGTTCTATACCAAATATATGATGTGCAAATATTTTTTCTTAGTCAATGGCTTGTCTTTTCATGCTCTTAAGATCAGAAATTTTTAATTTTGCTATTATTTTGTATACCTAACGGTCTTTTATTAAATGACAGATATTGTAAAATTTTTGTTGTTGGGTGTCAGATATTTTTGTATTCCTGTAAATATTCTTAAGCTTTATTATGGAATGTAGTTAAGTTACTGAAAATAGTTTAAATCTTTCCAGTCTTAAGATTTTTTAGATGAAACTAGAGCAGTGATCAATGTAAGGGCAGCATTTCTTAAAGTTCTTCTTTCATTATCTTCTAAGAAGCATTTTTAGAATTTTTTTTTTTTCTAATCCCTCTTCTCCTATGAAATTTAAATGCCACAAATACAGGATACATTTCTATACTCTGGTTCTTTAGAGGTATATAAAGTAGTGTGACATGTAAAATTTTCTTGCCTTCAAAGAACCAATATTTACTCCCTTACAGGTGATATTGTCCCTGTTGACAATACATGATCTAAAGCTAATTATTCCCCACTACTGACATACAAATCCTTCTCTGTTACTCCACCTAAGGGATTGTGAATCATGAGATTTTCCATTTATCTGTTGGGAACAGTCATTTTTTCCAGCTCTGTTCTCAGCCATTACTGCCTCTAAACCCTTTGTGTTGTTCTTCGCTTGGCTTTGGGTAGTTAACTCTCACTCATGCACTGATCTGAATATTTATTGGTGAAGCCTCTGAATATCTCTGGAGTCCTCTCTCTACATAGCATTCTCCATTCTTCTACTTTGCTCATTTGCATTTCCAGAATTTTTAGATTTATCTCCTTAAGTAATCTGTTGGGTTTTTTTTTTGTTTGTTTGTTTGTTTTGAGACAGAGTCTCACTGTGTTGCCTGGGCTAGAGTGCCGTGGCGTCAGCCTGGCTCACAGCAACCTCAAATTCCTGGGCTCAAGCAATCCTTCTGCCTCAGCCTCCCGAGTAGCTGGGACTACAGGCATGTGCCACCATGCCTGGCTAATTTTTTCTATATGTATTTAGTTGGCCAATTAATTTCTTTCTATTATTAGTAGAGGCAGGGTCTCGCTCTTGCTCAGGCTGGTCTCGAACTCATGACCTTGAGCAATCCTCCCGCCTCGGCCTCCCAGAGTGCTAGGATTACAGGTGTGAGCCACGGTGCCCGGCAATCTGTTGGTTTTTGTTTAGATTTTCCCTTCCTATCTGTTTTCCTGGAACTTCCCTTATGGCAGTGAACTGGCAGAATTATAGGGCTCACCTCACTTGTGTCTTTGCTCTTAAGGAGCAGTGCTCTTTATTGCCTGATGCCAGTATCATGAAACCATAGATTAACATGTTTTATGTGTTTTTTGTTTGCTTCATGTGAAAGCACAAATCTGGTCTCCCTTACCACATCCCAGGTTGAAGCAGAAATGTTCCTTTATGAAGTTTTAAAATGGTATTACAAGAAAAAGTTTGTACAAAGGACAAAGTTGTGTATCTTAATAATTTGAACTAGAAAATGGGAGAGAAAGATCATGGCTAAGACTGCTGCTGATAAAGAAGCAACAGTCACTAATCTGCTCATTTTTGTTGAGAAGCTTTCTTGTTTTTCCCTGTTCTCAGATATGATTATATAATGAACTTGTTTCAGTGCACTGTATTTATAAAGTAACTTTGCCTGGTATTGATGTTCTGTGAAATAATTTATGTTCAACAGAAGAACATCACAGCTTAGGCTTTTGTTATGTGTTAATGAGGTCAGCTTTTATCAGCTGTTCCAGACTATATTTTTTATCTTTCTAATTATCAAGTGTATATTCAATGTTTTAAATGTATTTTTATTAAAATAATATATGCATATAGTTTAAAAAGTCAAGCTGTCTGTAAGACTTAATGAAAATCAAACTATTCTATCCCAATTCCTTCACTTCCTGAATTTTACACTACAAAGGAAATAGTGTTAAGAACATTAGCTGTTTAATTAGACATTAATGTCCTTATCTATTTAATTTATACATCAGTGGCCTGGTATCTCCACAGTGACCCTCCTCTTATTCTCCAGATGGAGACAGATTATAACTTTATATCATATCATTAGTCAGTATTACAGTATTAAACTGTGTGATCCTTCTCTTGTCCATCTTGTTGCTTTATTTATTTGGTCTTCTTTTGTCATCTACATATCTCCTTCAGTATATTTTTTTTTTTTTTTTTGAGATAGGATCTTGCTCTATCTCCAAGGCTAGTATGCAGTGGTGTCACCATAGCTCACTGCAACCTCAAACTCCTGGGAACAAACAAGCCTTCTGCCTCAGCCTCTTGGGTAGCTGGAACTACAATCAAGAGCCATGATGCCTGCCTAATTTTTTAAATTTTTGGCAGAGATGGGGTCTTGCTGTGTTGCCCTGGCTGGTCTTGAACTCCTGGGCTCAATCAATCCTTCTGCCTTGGCCTCTCGAAATGCTGGGATTGCAGGTGTGAGCCACCATAGCCAGTCTGTGTTTTTCATATTATAAAGCATCACTTTTATTTATTATATATTCTTGTAGCATTTTGAAAAAATGCATAAGAAAGAACTTTTTTAAAGATCCTGTATATAAATAAGGTTCCAGGTTCATATTTCATATAAAATTCTATGTTGCAAATAATTTTCCAACTGAATTTGGAAAGTACAATTTCATCATATTCCACTACTATTTTTAGACTTCTGATCATTATATCAGTTTATGATAATATTTCTTTATACTTTCTTTTTTTTTCTTTTTTTTATTTCTTTATACTTTATATTCTGATTTTTTGTAATGATGGGTGCTTGGTGTGGGTAATTTTAGCAGGAGAGAGGGAGGCATATGAAATGTCCTTTCAATCTAAAAATTAATATATTTCAGCACTATGACAGTTTATTGTATTATTTATTTGATAGATTCCCTCTCTCTTTGCAGATCACCTTTTTTTCAATATCTATTTTTAGGTTTTTTTATCCATAGATGGATACTTTAATTTTATTATCTTCACTCTCATAGTTTTCATCTCTTAATGTCTTTAGGTTTAAATTTTTAAGCTATTTAAGGATTTAAAACATTTTCATGATATTGTAATTATATTTTCTGGAACTTTTCTTTTGTGTCTACCTATTAATCCCTTTTTAAAATCTTTTTGTTTCATAAAAGCAATATCTCCTTTTGTCCCTCTAAAGGTATTAATTATATTTCTTTGAAGTTTTTATTTTCTTCTCAATTCATTATATCCTTTGTTTTTGGTTTCAATGTATAGAGTTTTATTTCATGACAGTCATTTTAATTTAAAATTGAGACACACATGAGAAGGGCCATGTAAGCTCTGAGTTCTAAAGTCGATCATTTTAAATCATGGGCTCAATAATCAATATAATGTATGAAAGCTGCACATCCAAATAGAATTATGAGTAAATAATATTAACAGGCAATTCATAGAAGAGATACATTAAAGATTAAAACAACTTAAAAAAGTGAAAAGCTGTTTAACTAAACTAGTAATCAGGTAAGTAAAAAACAAGGCCAGGAAAAGGTCCTTTAGTTTTCTCCATCAAATTAACAGAATTTAAAAGGTTTCATATAGGCAAGTATTAAAGGCTGTGGGGGAATAAATATTCTCATGTTCTGATGACTGATTTCTATTCCTGACTTTGGCCAATACAATTATAAATGGTATCACACAACTCAGGAATTTCAATTCATATCTTGATCATGGCTTTTGAAAATTCAAAAGCACAGAAGCTTATGGAAAATTGTTAATTCCAACACTATTTGTGATAATTATGTACTAAAAATAATCTAAATGTGCACCAATAGGAAAAGACTAAAGAAAAGACTATAAGAAGCTGCCAAACTGTCTTCCAACTTACTCTGTATTTGAATCTTTTAAAAACTCAATTTTTGAATGAGCATAGTGGCTCATGCTTATAATCCCAGCACTTTGGGCCACCGAGGTGGCAGGATTGCTTACACAAGGAGTTTGAGACTAGCCTGGGTAACATAGCAAGACATTGTATCTAAAATAAAATAAAATAAAAAATTTAGACAGATGTGGTGGTGTCTGTAGTCCTAGCTACCCAGGAGGCTGAGGCAGCAGGATTGCTTGAGCTCTGGAGTTTGAGGCTACAGTGAGCTATGATCATGCCACTGCATTCCAGCCTGGGTGACAGTGAGATTCCATCTCTAAAAAATTAAATTAAATTACCTTAAAAATTGTAATAAACTTCTCAATTTCTCAAACGAAAATGAGATACTACTTAACGCTTATTATAATGGCTTAATTTCTTTTTTAAATGATAACAAGACATCTGGCAAGGAAATGGAGAAACAGGAACTCTCATTCACTTCTGATGGTTTTACTAAAATCATCTTTGAAAGACATTTGGGCAGTTTTTTTTCTTTTAAATAAAACTAAACATACTCTTACCATACAGTCCAACAATTATGCTCCTTGGTATTTACTTCAATGAGTTCAAAACTGATATTGACAAAAACACTTGCACATGGATGTTTTTATTAATAGCAGCTTTATCCATAGTTGCTCAAACTTGGAATTAAGCAAGTTGTGCCTCTGTAGATGAATGTACAAGCAAACTGTGGTACATCCATTCAATGGAATATTAGTCAACAACAAAAAGAAATGAGCTATTTAACTCTGAAAAAATATAGAGGAACCTTAAAAGCATATTGTTAAGTGAATGAAGCCGATCTGAAAATGCTACATACTGTATGATTCCAACCATATGGCAGTGTGGAAAAGGCAAAACTGTGAAGATAATGGAAGATCAGTGTTTGTCAGAGGTCATGGGAGGAGGGAGAGAGGGAGAGATGAACAGATGGAGCACAGGGGATTTTTAGGGATGTGAATATATTCTGTGTGATATTACAATGATAGATGACTACCATTTTACATGTATCAAAACTCATAGCATTTACAATACAAAGAGTGAACCCTAGTATAAACTGTAAACTTTACTTAATAATAATGCATCAGTATAGGTTCAGCAATTTTAACAAATGTACCACATTAATGCAAGATGTTAAAAATAGGAGAAACCAAAATGAGAAGTGAGGGGGTACATGAAAACTCTTTGTATGTTCTGCATAATTTTTCTGCAAATCTAAAACTGCTGAAAAAAATTCTATTAAAAAAATTCTAGAGACTTTCCAGGGACCTGTCAACTTTCTTCTGCTTTGTTATTACAGGAATTTCTATGAAATGTGTTTTGATATAAACCAATATTCCCACCACTAGGTGCTACTCTATCAAGTACCTAATCCAACCCCAAACAGTGAGGGATAGTATCCTTTTTTTGAAATTCAGTCATGAATATTCATATATAATTGCTATGGCTACCTGGAATACATTTTAGACCGTTTTTACAGATAAGGAGACCAGAGCACAAGATACTTTCCTTCTCAGTTCAGGACTGTTTGCATACTAACAAATGCCTTTTGTTCTTGAGGTGCTCACTGAGTAGGCAGAAAATATCTTTCTGTTCCTATAACTTCCACCATAAATGGGTGGGCTTCTATGCCTTATCTTGATTAGGAAATAATATTTCTTAGGGGAGATAGAATATTTAAGAATTCAAAGTATTGAATGATAAGCTGTAAGGTCCTTGACAGAAACTCCTGTAAGATTATCTCCAAGGAGCCCTCCAAAGTGAATTCTGGCCCATGCTTGGTAACCTGCCTGTGCCAAAGAAAAAGAAGACAAAATAAATACCTTCTTTGCATCGGAGAGTCCTCCTATAAGATGCCGGAACATTCCTCTTATCTTCTACTTTTGTAAACAAAACTAGGTATGTTTCTAAATCCACTTCATAAATATGTTCCTTAAGCTCTGTACTTTAGCCGTGCCTTTTCCCGTGTATTATACAGAATGCAATATGCAGTAATGACATAAAGCCAGACACAGAAGTATTGCACAGGTACACGTGGTGTTAATAGGAAAGAATAAGGAACAAAAGGATGAAAGGGTCAAGAAGACAGCATTTTTACGAATTAAATGAAGACAAGCATAGTCAGTGAAAAGGTGATTTAGACTAAACAGTGTGGTGGTTGCACAATATTGTGAATAAATTAAATGTCATAAATTGTTTCCTTTAATTTGTTTTGTATTATGTGGATTTTCAACTCAATACGTTATTCTTAAAAGACCTCTCAGTTTCTATTTTCAACTTAAGCAATGCTGTTTTACATTAACTCCTTCTATTACATTAGACCCATGATAAAAATGAGAGATATGGGGAATATGGTTTTTACAAATCTCCAAATACATTGATAACACTGAAGATGCCTTTAAACCAGGACAAGCATCACAGTTGAAACTACTATTTAAGCTGGTCAGTGCTGAGGACTCACCTTCGAATATTTTGATTCAGTTGGTCATGATTCTGGCTTTGACACCTATATTTGTGAAAAGTTGTTTACGTGTTTCAATGTACATTCCTTGCATTGAAACTCTGCACTAAAGCACAAAACTATCTCCATTATGTTAAGCACAATTTAATTGAAAAATTTTAGTGACAACTTCAAACTCAATATAGTAACATGAGATTGAAGTAAAATACAGGGACACATTCGCTTGCAAAATAAACTCCACACAGTAGTGTTTCATGATTGATAATGAACTCACTTGACACAAAACGAAAATGGAGATGCTGACTGATACAGTCCAATACATATTCTACAAGTATGATGGTACAACAATGTACAGTACTGCAAGGGGAAGCCAGTTAACAGAAGTAAACCTCCTCCTGGATCATCAGCATCAAGCTTTACAGAAAAGGGAACGTGAAGTGATGGAGAAGAGAAGGAAGACAGCTGTAACTAGAATGTGAAGGACGAGCTGAAGAGGAAAATTTGAGGCTCTAGGTTCAATCTTTAAAAAAAATAATTTACCACCACCAGGCCACCTAAGTATAAGAGGAGAGGAAATAGACTCGTACTCTTGATGGGGGATGTCAAGTTTCTGAAAGAACATGTAGAATGAAAAATACTGTTGAGGACAGTTTTAGAAAATACAATCTACCTCTAATTTTTTTTTTCTTCTGCTCAGCTGTCAGCTGTATGTTTATTTTTTTCCTTTCTAAATTTTCTGACACATAATAATCGTACATGTTTATGAAGTACTTAGTGATGTTGCCATACTTGTATAGTGATCAGATTAGGGTAATTAGCATATCTATTATCACAAATGTTTATCTTTTCTTTGGGTTGGGAACACTCGGTATCCGCCTTCTAGCTATTTGAAGCTATGTAATATATTATTGTTAACTATAGTCATACTACAGTGCTGCAGAACCTAGAACTTTTTCCTTTTATCTAGTTGTAATTTTATCTTTTAACAAATCTCTTCCCATCCTCCTTTCCCCTTATCTTCACAGACTCTAGTATCCTATGTTCTACCTTTTACTTCTATGAGATCAACTTTTTTAAAACTTCCCGGTAGGAGTGAGAACATGTAGTGTTTAACTTTGTATTTCTAGCTTACTGCACTTAACATTATGTCCTCCTGTTCCATCCTGTTGCCACAAATGACAGGATTTCATTCTTTTTTTAAGGCTCAGTAGTATTCCCTTGTGTGTGTGTGGGTGTGTGTGTGTGTGTGTGTGTGTGTGTGTGTGTATGTATATACCATATTTTCTTTATCCATTTATCTATTGTTGGACACCCAGGTTGATTTTTATCTTGGCTATTGTGAATAGTGTTAGAACGAACATGGGAGTGCAGGCATCTCATCAACATACTGATTTCCTTTCCTTTGAATAAATGTCCAATGGAGGGATTGCTGGATCATATGATAGTTCTATTTGTAGTCTTCTGAGTACAGATTTTACTGTTCTTCATGGTGGCTATACCAGTTTACATTCCCACCAACAGTGTGTAAGAACTCCTTTTTCTTTGCATCCATCTTTAACATTTTTTTTTTTTGTCTTTTTTATAATAGCCATCCTAACTGGAATGAGATAATTCCTCATTGTGGTTTTGATTTGCATTTCCCTGATGAGTAGTGATGTTGAACATTTTCTCATATATTTGTTGACCATTTGTATTTCTTCTTTTGAGAAACATCTGTTCAGGTCATTTGCACAGTTTTTATTGGAATTTTGCTTTTTGCTGTTGAGATGTTTGCATTCATTTTGTATTCTGGATATTAATCCTCTGTCAGATAAATAATTTGCAAATATTTTCTCAACCTCTCTCCCCACATATACACAAAACTTGCACCTTCACATGTATATGAATATAACTATTCAGGGCTCTTAAAAATTTTAGATATGTTTTAGATCAAAATTGTCATACATAATATTTTTACTTCATTAGTGATTCTGCTCAATTAAGAAGTATTTTAACTTTATCAATATAAGAAAAATAATTCTGTTTATTCACTTTCCTTTTTCAGAACTTATTAGGTTCAAAAAATCTTAAGATATACATAATTTTTCAGATTGTTAAACATAAACAACATAACACACGTGTGAAGTTTTTGTCCTTGTCAAGTTGATTATATTTATTAAAAGTAGCGTGATTTCCAAATCTGTCAGTATCTTTGAGTAGTTATTACTAAAATTCAATATAACATACTTCAATTACTAATTGAATGTATTGTAGTTCCATCATAAATCAATACAATTCTTCAGAGAGGAGGAAACAGGAGAACAAAACCATTTTGTATTTATTTTTATGGAATAGTTGATAATCACTATAATACTTTTCTTTGAATGAAAGTTTTTGTTTGATTGGTTAGTTGGGTTTTTTGTTTTGTTTTATTTTTACAAAATAATTAAGAGTGCTTTAATTTATTGCCATGAATCCTGAGAAAGGAATATATCTAGCTGGACAGTATTTCATGAAATAATTACCTGGACAATTTTCTTCAAGTTTATGCATGAATATTGGTGTGGTCAAATAAGATAGAAGACTTTTATTGAATCAAAATCATCATCTGAGCTTTTTCTTTTTTGTTTAAATCTTATTTTTATTTCATTGTGCCTTTCTAAAAAAATTTTTTTTATTTCAGCATATTATGGGGGTACAAATGTTTAGGTTATGTGTGTTGCCTTTCCCTTCCTTCCCCCCCTGGAGTCAGAGCTTCAAGCATGACATCAACCATGAGATGATATCAATAATCAATGAAACTATACATTGTATATTATTTGATATTATTGTAGTCTCATATACATCTTATACATCTTGCTAAAATGTCTTCTATAGTACAGGACCAATATTTGGATAGTCTTTACAAAATAATATTTTATTACACATTTTTCTGAAGTTTTATAATAGTATTATGGGGTTACTTTTGCATCATATATGAAGTTATGGAAAACAACTAGATGATGGCTTTAGAATATGTGAAAGGATAGAGCTTACAATATGCTCTTGGGAATTTTTCCTAGTATAGTCTAGCTAAGACGCTGAATGAAACAGTGTTTACATTCTCCATCTGACTCATATATATGAGTTTTTTCTTTGTTTGATACCATTAATGGATTTGGCTTTATAATGAGATAGTGAAGTAAGCAATATTTAATTTGCACTGTTCCTTAGTAAACTAGATATTTTTTTCAATTTCACAAATAGTCTATATTTTAAGATAATCATAATCTAGAAAAATAATCTAGAAATTTAATTTTCTAATTTACTAAATTTTAATACCTCTTTTTCAAGCTATTAAGTAAAAGTGCCTCTATAGATTTTTAATTCTTGTTCATAGTCATTTGAAAACCATATTTATATCTAACTTTCATGTGTGTATGTGTATACATATATTTCAGCGTATGATTATGATTTGACATATTTAAAACCACTTCTATGTAATTTGTCTATTTTCCAACAAGACCATGATACCCTTAGCGTTAATTGGTCTTAAGAAAAAAAAAAAGCCCAACAGTTTTCTTTTAATGGAAGCTCATGATATTTGCCTCATCCTTATTAAGTATAGATTCAAGCACAGTCATGCTTCTAGAAATTTCTACTCATTGTCCAAAGAGATGCTACTCATAGTTGTCATCTGGGCTTCCAGACCAGATAATCTGAGTCTAGAGACCACTTTCACAATAAACACCTTTTGGAAATTAAACAGGAAACTCTAAATTTTAGTTTTCAAGTTGCTAACTCTGTAGCCTTGAGCAGGCTAAATAACTTCCCTAAGTTTCAGTTTCTTCATCTTTAAATAAATAATAATAAAATATTAAATAAATAATAAATAAATAAAATATTTATATGTAGCATAATAAAATATACTGCAGAGGTATGATATATTAATAGAAATAAAATAAAAATATGATTGCACAGGGGCCAACAGATATTAAACATAAGTAAATAGTTAAATTGTTTTTGAAAATTACATCTTCAAAATCAGATTTGGCTTCACCTAAAATCAAGGAGATTTAAATACCAACTTAACACCTATTTTGAGCCACACAGAGGATTTAAGGCAATTGAATATACTCTGGATTTGGCAGTACATTTTCACCTAGCAATAACAGGTTAAAAGGCAAACTGTGTATTAGTCAATGATAAAAAGGAAGCGGAATAATCTGTGGGTTGAATAATGTATTCTTAGAACATTCAAATAAGTCTTAGAATTGTGTATTGGATGAACAACATTTTTTAACTACATAATTGAGGTAATTTGCACATTGTCATTTGTAAACAAGCAGTATATTTGTTTGGCTAAATATAATCAAGGTGGACCCAAAGGAATTACTCTTCAGATGTAAAATCTAGACTATTAAATACAATGTTAAATTTGTGATTTTGTGATTGCTCTCTTAATTCCAAACTGTACTTGCTCTTTATAGGTATTCAAGAACACTTTTTTTAATGGATCTTTATTCCTTGTTTTTTACCAAACAACCGGTCTCTGAAGATAAATTTCCAAATGCTTGATGTCTTTATCTTTCTGAGCATTTCCAGCTTGAAATGCAATTGTGCCTTTTAACACTGGAAAATTAATGAAAGGTTTTGTAGTCTTTAGAAATCAGAATGTAAATTTGTCTCAAGCCTGATCTATTTACTTATATTCTTAGAAATTCAATGTTATAAACAGATGGATATTATCTAGCCAGCATTTTGTGGTGCTCTAACATGCAGTATATATAACAAATTGACAGCCAGGCTATTTTATGTTTAAGAGTTTTAATTGCTGTGTACTTCAAACATTTCTTACATTGTGCCATCTGGCACATAGAAACTTTAATGAATTTTTAAACTTAATGGGATATGCTCTGCATTAGGAATGTCTGAAAATTAGTTGCTCAACACTGGTAAATGACAGATTTATCACTACAAACCTCACAAAATTACAATGTGTCACTAAGGCAAGAATACATTGTTAAGTGGTAGTAAAAGTTGCTCAAACAATTATCTGAATGGAAATAATTGGTAAATACAGTAGATTTCTTTGCTATTTAAAAAAATAGTATTAGCAATGTCATGACTTGTCTTATTTTTTTCTTTGAGTATGGTTTTATAGAAATATTTTTGATATTAAGTGGAATATTTTACTTGAATTTTAAATAAATTTTGGAAGTGATGGGGAAAAGTCTAATGGTTTTAAGTGTTCTTATTTTATTAAGAAGTTTCTTGTCTGATCTCTTTTTATTAGACTTCCATTTCTACTGTAACTATTTTTTAAATACATTAAATATGATAATAACATAAAATGACTAGGTACCAGAACATCTACTTCAAGAGTATAATCTACTGTTTTCTTCTCCTCAAATAATCTTAGTCTCTATATTTTGGTTTTTCTAAATCTATGAATGCACTAAGGATTAGATTCCTAAGTTCTGTCAAAAAGCAAAATGCAAAGAATCACTGAAGAACACAAGCAGTAAACAAAAATCCATTAAATAGTATACAAAACAGAGGAAACAGCTGAGCAATCTATTGGGTAAATTTGGGAGAATTTCCATAAAAAAGAATATATATATGAAAATGAAAGAACATATTATCATAGGTTTTAAAATCATAAATGACCATTTATAAAGTATAAAAATATGATAAAACCAACCTCAAATGACTAGTGCAAAATTTTTAAAATTTTCATAGGGATTATCATAATGATCATCTAAATTATATAAATTCTCTATGAAAACACTCCATGTAGAAAATGACTAAAATGGCCATGATTATACTAACTTAATGTGCAAGATTTTGTTGGTTAAGCATGTTTATGAGATATGATGTTTTAGCTTTCAGTTTTGTCACGTAAATACGTACATTATAAGCATAGATGTTCACTGCTTAAACTATTGCTTTGCTATATTAATTTTAAAACTTGTAGGACCTCAAATAACTCATATTCAGCTTACGTAATTCCTCTAAATGTTTGATGAGAATCAAAACAGTTTCTATAAAAATACTTTCTAAATCACTTGCCTATGAATTCTCACCTTTTCCTTCAAACAGCATCCCTCCTGGTGTTAGAAATGGTTGTGGAAGTCAAGGGGACCATCCCCTAAGCAGGTGGCAGGGAGAGAAAATGCCATGGCAGATGCCTATCACTTGCCAAGTTTCTTATTCTTAGTACCTCCTACCAATGCAGCATGTCTACCAACCAGGATAAAAAGTTTTGGGAGAGTAGGCAAAACAGTCTCATCAGAAGGAAACTGGGAAAGATCAGGATGCCCAGAAAGGAATAAAAGACCCTTAGAGATGTGAGGGGTTAAAGCAGATGGAAGTGTGGAAAAAAAGAAAACAATTAAACAAAAGCACTCCTTATCCTTTCCTTTCATACAGTCACATTTTATTTGAAGCAATGGTGCTCTGCCGATGTCTTTTCAACCCTTTCCTGCCTCCCCGTGACTCCTGATGGATGGCCTATCTGCAACTGTGTGCTCTGTTTTTCCTAACCTTAACTGCTTCAAGTCACTTCTAAGATTGCCAGCAGCAGAGAAATTACACAAGTTATCTTCTTTCCCTGCGCTCCTAGTGAGCTTATAACTTCAGTCAGTACGATATAGTTACATACGTAATTTTTTTCTAACTGTTTCAGGAGCCATTAGATGGATTTCCTCAATAAGATCCCTCCTCGCATAAGGGAAAAAACATCCTGTTATTTTTTGTTGTTTACGACACTTAACTGACAGTACACTCTCAGCAAATATTGGGATATTGATATTACCTCCATTGACAATCCATATTTTTCTGTTTTTTTTCTGTAAAATTTGGTAGTTTCTAGTTAGAGAGAGGACTGTTTCAAGATGGGAAAAGATGATTTACCTTACCTCAAACTGAAAGATGACACGAATCAATTAACATATATGGAAATCATAGACAAAGATAAAAAATATTTTTAAAAATTAGCAATGAACTAATTCTTTTGTAAGTGTAATCAATGTGAGTATGAGAGATGGTTTCAAAAATAGAATCAGGGTGTGAACATTCTTAACAAAGTAGTAAATATCAGTTCAGCCCTTGCCCTCTTCACCTGTGGAGTTCTGGCAACTGCAAAGGGTAAAGGGAAGCCCTCCCAAGGGCAGTCTCTCTAGACAACACACATTTGTGGCTGTTTTGTAGCCTGTGGTGGTGTCTCTCACTGGTGTATAGGGGACTCCTCTCCATCCCACCTGTATTGTATTGCATTTCTGGGCCACGCATCTGTATGCCTGAACGTGTAAGATGCCTGCAGTGCTTTGTGATATAGCGCCTCCCTATTGCTCTCTTATAGACAATGTTCTCCAGGAAGCTGGCACAGAGGAGCAGGACCAGAGGATAATCTGAGTGGTTATCTAACCCTTCTTCTCTAACCACTATTTACGTGATAATTTTAAATTTCTTGAGAACCTCCCCTACCTTTCCTTAGTTGTTTTTCTTCTCTAATCATTGTACAAACTGAAAGTTTAAGGAGATGGCTCATGGATCATAGTCCCGTAGAAATTAAGGTGCATGCAACAGCTCACATACATTTTTTTCCTTTCCCTTGTCATTGTCCCCTGAAATCATCTTGCAAATTTACCATTGGTGGATTGCCTTGCTAATTCTCCCAAAAGATCAGACAATCTAGGGTTGGCTTTCTCAAGGAGCTAGGAACTATCTCTTTGAAATGTAACCATCAAAGAGGATAGTGCATCCATCTCCCAGCTTCTGTGAGAGGGTAGAAACCGAACTTTAGAAGACACTTGTGGTATCCATCATCTCAGGCATTTATCATTTCTCTGTGTTAGGAAAATTCCAATTCCACTTTTTTGGTTATTTTAAAGTACACCTTAACTTATTGTTGATCATAGTCCCTTAGTGATGATATTGAATATCGTTCATTCTATCTAGCTAGGTTTTTGTGCCCATTAACAATCCCCACTTTATCTCCCCTTCCCTGCTACCCTTCCCAGCCTTTGGTAACCATTGTTCACATGTACCCTATAAATATATGCAGCAATTATGTACCCATAATAATTAAAAGTTTAATAACAAATTTAAAAAAAGAAGGCACTTTGCTGCAAATTGTAAAATACTTCTGGTCATGGAGAGATGAGATAATTTACTTTTTCTTTGGGTAAAGCCACTTAGCAGACACAGATGGCCTGTGATTTTGCCTTCAACCCAGCTCTTAAAAACACTACCACCATTTGTTTCGTAGGAGGTGAGTTTGGACTGAGTTCTGGCCTCTCTCCCACACTGCAATAGCCTTGAATAAAGCTTTCCTTGCCTTTCTAACATTGTCCAGTATAATATATATACATATATATATTTTTTTTTTGTGAGAGCAAAGCTACAAAAACTGACTAAAAATAATTAGTGTTTTAGGTAGGGGGAAAACCTGGTATTACAGCATCTTGGAAGCCAGGGAAAAATAATGATACAAGAAAGAAGGAATACCCATTGGTGTTAAAAAATTGCTGAAATGCCAGGCAAGGTAAGAACTAAAAAAAACAATTGTGTTGGATTAAATATTATCTAAGCCATAAATGAACATATTGAAATTAAAGTGTGTACAACATGTGAATACCAGTTTGGAGCGAGTTAAGGAATAAGTGGGAAGCAAAGAAATAGAGACTAGAAGGGTAGGCAAGGATAAGACCCATAGTCTCTTAACCTGACATCTCTGTTAAGCTGTTATACATTTGTACAGTTAAGAGAACCCATTGAAGAGATTAATATCTACTAAATACCATTTTTATAATATACTATCTTAAAAATCCTTAAAAGAGATTCCACAACATTGTTGACTTCATTTGTAAAGTTTAAGAACTTGCAATGTTGTTACTGAGAAGTTTTCTTTTAATGATCTTTCAGGTTCATAAATATGTTAGCTCTATGTGAATTTGAAGGGTATAAGAAATCTTCACATGCGTATTTGAATTTAAAGTCATCAAAAGCATACCATGATTTTGTTCAGGTCACTTACTTTATTTCCTTACAGATGAATCGAAAACTTCTCAGTACAACATTTTGGAAGCTGGTTTACTGAGATAATTTGTACCCGTATGTCCTCACTCTGCCATTTCATGCCATAGTTCTGCTCAAAACATTGGAGATGGAGATTGCATTTCACCGCTTATTATTGGTATTTCAGAATCAATTTCTGTGACCTGATTTTGACCAGAATTATATTTTAAAAGATATTATTCATTCTTGTTGGAATGCTATATGGGAAGCTGTAAATACCTAATAAGTGAATAGGCATTAAAATTTTCATTTCTGAAACTGTGAACAAACATCTCCGTATTGACATAGTATTAATCAGTGCATTGTACAATTATAGGGATCTACAGGTAAAAGAGCTCACTTCTATGCTCACGGACATCACAACTCTGGATTGTGCTTTTCTCATAGAAGCACAGTGAGGTTTTATTCTCTTATAAATATCAGTTTTTAAAGGATAATAGTTTCATATGCTTGCAAGGGAAGCCAGAGCTTCTAGAACTCCAGTCTTATTAGAAACTGCTGGAATTGCTGAGAACCTTTCAGTTGGGTGGAAGAGATGGCCAAAACAATCCAGATACACTGGGAGTTAACACTTTGTGAAATTGTATAGGGCCACCCTGTCCTTTCCACCCCTCATGAGCTGATGATCTTTCTGGAGACACAGTGATTCCATGCAGCTTCTGCAGAGACCTCTACATGACAGATTATTTGTCAACCATCTAAGTTTCCCTGAAAAGCTGCAACCAGCAAAGTATTAAAACACTTTTCGTTTCGTTTTTTTCTTTCTTTACTTCTCTCCTGGGACTGTGCCTCTTATTATTAGCTGGAAAACCTGACTCAGTCATGGTTTTCTAGGTTCCACCACCACTTTTGTTATAATTCTGCTTATTAAGCTACTGGTACACAAACTTTTCACAACTTCAATTTCTCTTCTAAAGGTGGCATCTTGTTAGCTGATCCCTATTGCTGCATCCAGGACCACAGAAGTCCCCCTTTATGTGTGGGGGATACATTTCAAGACCCCCAACGAATTCCTAAAACCACAGATAGTACCAAACCTTATATATACTATGCATGAATTTCTCTTTCTTTCCTCACAATTTCATGGATAGATGTGTTCTTACCATAGACCTTAGCAACCTCAGCATACCATTTTTTTCTTTCCTTATTAAGTCAAGAACTTTCACCTTTTCAGTTAAAGGAAACACTTAAAGCCTTTTCTTTGGCATATCTGAGTCACCAGCATTATCACTATTGAGTTTTGGGGCCACTATTAATTAAAATAATAGTAACTTGAACACAAGAACTGTGATACCACTATAGTCAATCTGATTTGGGAGAGCTTCTAAGTTACTAAAGGGTGGGGAGCACCTACAGTGTGGAGATGCTGGACAAAGGGATGGTTCATGTTCCAAGTGAAACAGGGCAAGATCATGTATGATTTCATCATGCTACTCAGAACGATACACAATTAAAAACTTATGATTTGTTTGTGTCTGGAATTTTTCATTTAATATTTACATTCCCTGTTGGACCTCAAGTAACTGAAACCAAGAAAGCAAAACCATGGGTATGGGGGTTCTACTATAATAGTATTTCAATAGCTCAGACCATTTTGATCAATTATTTCATTGTGTTTTTATTCCAGTGTCATATTTACCAAACTCTGTAATTTCCAGTTATTAACTACTGATAACTTTTCACTGCTCCAAATTTTTCTGATAATTTTTCATGTGCTCCAAGACATACATGATTTCCCCTTATGTCACAATTACAGTATTTCTTCCACTTTAATTAGCCACACTAATTTACCTTGCAGACCAAAAGTCTTCCATGGTGCAACTGACATGGTCTATGAGTTTGAGTGAAATTAAAAGAGTTTCCCAGAATGTTCTCAAAACAAATTTTAGAAAAATTTTCTTTTCCTTCAAATGAACCTAAAGCATGATCAGGCATCCTGATAATTGCATTCAGAACCAGATTATATGTTGTACAACCTCACTCAGCCACAGTCCTTGTATTCCAGAATTGGGTCTCAGATATAATGGCAGAAGCTCAACCGACAGTCTAAGCCTGTCCAACTTTAACATAGATGGAGAATCCAAAGTCTGTTAGGCTGAGTAACAAAGGTAGAAGATGCCAAAGTAGTTTGCTACTAAAAAACGCCAGAGATTCCCCCCACCAAAAAAACCCCTAACCATCCCTCTTTAACAGTTTACTTAAGTATTTTCACTCATCTCCGTCTTAGAAAATAAGGGCCCATTTTCATATTTTAAACCACTTACATTTTTAAAATTTCAATTTAGGATTCATATCAGGAAATTTACATATGTATTTTAATTGTCTTTTATTACAATGTTAATATAGTACGTTTTTCAACATTATATTTTTATGACTCTTTCAAAAGACTCCACTTGTTCTTAGTGCCTGTTAATTTTGTTTCCTTTTCTGATGTACAAACTACTCATACCTGTCCACTAGTAGAGCTCTCTTTAGGCTGTCCTATTTGTCCTCATTAATAATTTCAAATAAAATCTGAGTGTATTCTAGTTTTCTTCCAAAGACATATTTCAGGTTCAATATGTTTATTATATTTTTTGGCAGCTTCAGAATGTAAAATATCAGGCCACTTTCCATGTGCCAATAATGTCCCCAGATAAGTGGAAGAAAGAAGAAAGATAAAAGTGAGTTTTAGTCTTTTTTGATAACAAAATGGAAATTTTTCTTTTTTTTAATAGTCCATGATCTAAAGTTGGTAATTAAATTGACTCCTTCCTCTGTAAATTTTATATTTTACTTTACTTACATTTATAGTTTTTCATTTTTTTAAAAGAAATTTTGACCTTTTGACCCAACAACCCCAGAATTGGGTCCAAATTATGCAGGTCCAGGAAGTACCTATCACTGAGCATCACTACAGCAACAATCATCTGGAAAATAAAATACTACCCAAATTCTGAAGCACTGTGTCACAACACAGAATACCAATATTTTCTCAAGATATAGTGATTTAAAATAAAGACAAATACAATTTTTCAAAGTTTAGCTTAACCTCTCCTGCTAGTCTTTTTAAATTGGGCTACAAAACTTTATTTTTTACCTTTTATTATTTTAATAGTGCAATTTATTTTTTATTTTGTATTAAATGCACTTTTAAGTTTTTAACTGCAAGATCACAAACGCCCCTCTGTATTATTGTTATTGTGGTATTGCTCTACTTCAGTTCCCCAAACTAATAGACTCAATAGGATTCATCTGAATTAATACCCAGAATGACCAAAGTCAGATGCAAAAGAGCACATGTGAAAATTATAAGTCAAAAATACAGTATATGTTAGCTTCTGTAAATCTACATAATCTTCCAATATTTTTCAATACAAATGCTTTTTTGATTGCTAGCTAGACAGATGGCAGGTGATAGATAGATCATAGCTACATATATGCATGATAGATGCTAGGTAAATAACAGAAATAAAACAACAAAATCAGATTTACTGTATTTGCAATATATATCCTCCAAATTACTTGCTGTTCAGCAGTAGAGATAGTTATGGTTAATGGGAAAGTAGCTTTTCTTTCTCGTGTTCTCAGCAGCAAATGTACAGTGAAGTCATCCTGTATATATTTTTTTTACAGTCTGCTTCCCTCTTACTCCACCTCTTGCATGACACAGCCACCATAGGGAATATATTTGATTGTATCTTTTTAGTGTATCAGTGAATGAGCTTAGAACTGTAACTCAGATTCTAATGGTCTATCAACCAAAACCAATGTTGCTTTTGAAATAAAATTATCCATTTTTTTCTTATTCTTTATTTTAAAACTCATCAAAGAAATTGGATATAATATTAATATATCCCATCAAGTTTAAGTGCTCTCTTTAAGTCCTCTTGAATGTAAATATCAGATTACAGCCCTGTACTTATAATAGTGTATATACACATGCTGGCATCTTGTCCACTTCCCTTGGTAGACATCCAGCTTTTATTGATGAGGCTTTGGAGCCTCTTGTTAAAAATTTAGCTGGAATGGCAAGAGAAGTGACTGCATGCTTCTGCAATGTGTGCCCCTAAGATTACACCGCATGGAGACATAGTGAGACAGTGTTTATTCCTGCAAAACTGAAAGAACACCTGCAAACATAGTCAGGGCTGGAGGTCAAGAGCACACAGAGCACCTGGTGGAGGGAAGATTTTTAATCATCCTTCTCTTGGAAAAGAAACAATACCAGATTCCTCTCTCAATGAAACTAACTTGTTACTAGCCAATTCTTGCCAAGTTTCTGTTGTGGGATTTTCTATTCACTCCAAGGCTGGCTATTTATTTATCCTATTGAAAAACACTCCTTTCCTGCATCATGTCTTTTCTCATGAACTACTAGCACTAGTGCATTCCAGTGTCATGAGTAAAAACAGTCAGGGAACACCTGTGTTAAATTTCATTTTGCCCAAGAGGAATAGTCTGTATACATATTTTTTTCTGTACTTCTATTTTACCCTAATATGTCTATTACACTTTTAGGGAAAACAAATGTTTCAATCTTGTGGGAATAGAACATAAGACATTATATACAATTGAAATTTATGGTAAATTGTCATTAAATGGATGTTTCAAATAAAATAACCTGCTATACCTTTTTTAGAGCCTTATTCTTCTCCTAGTTACACAGGAGAACTGCAAGAATCATTTATTTTTTTCTAAAGAATTTATACAATAGAATAGAATTTATACAATGTTAAAACATAAAATATTGTAAAAGTTTGCAGAGATGTAGGAGGTATTCTGCAAATATCAGACTAGTAAAAACACAATGACTATAACCAGGAGAATTCCAAGATTATAGAGCATTTGTATTTGTGGGCATATAGTCATGAACAATAGTTCGGGGAAGAAAAATCACGTTTATAAGAAAATGAATTATTGCTCAGCTTGGGGCAAAATATCCAGTTGGTAGTTTTTTTTTTTTTTCGGTTGTTTTTTTGTTTTTCCAATGTTCATTTAAGACTTTAGAAAATTTAAAAACAATAACAAAAAAATTTCTATGCCGTAATTTAAGCTAACGTTATACACATACACATACACACGCACACACATATATAATTTATATGTACATGTATTTCCAAAGCACTCCTCCTCTGCTAATGCTATTATGGTCCCAAGTCTCTCTGATGACATTCCAGTGTCTACATTGGCCTAAGAGTTCAAGGTTAACTTTATCTTGTATATGTGTTGCAGCTAGATGGTGCTAGCCATCTCCCATTAGTAATCTGATAAACAAGCAAAAGCCAGCTCAGTGTTTTGCCGTAACTATGAAATCCTTTGAAAGAATTTTAATTTATATTTATGAAGTGCTTTTTTTAAGTAGGTCATTAGGTCATTTAGTTTTCTAGGACAAAGCAGAACTCCAAGAGAGAAATATCCACTTGAGCAATTTTTCTTTCCCCTCTCCCCTTTCCCTTTCATTTTATACTCTGCCTGCACTCTGAGGGACACTGTAGCAATGGAAATGCAAAATCTCTCTTTGGTAACTTTGATTTTTATTAGCATGACAAGAAAAGCCAGTTAGGCTAAACAAATCTCCTGCTTCCTTCCTCTTTGTATCTCTTTTGTCTCATTGAGTGAAAACTACAGCTATGGGACAGAAATAATTCATATTTGTCATTTGGATTTGAGTGAGTTTGGCTAATTTTGCCAGGTGAAAATACGAAAGCAAAGAAAAAATAAAAACTCTCTCTGGTGTTTCTGGCCATTGTTGTGATATAAATATTCTATTTGTGGAGTAATACCTAAAAGTTATTAAGGGTAATATAACACCGATTTATGAACACCTAATGTTGGGCATCCTTTTCAGTATTTGCAAAATATGTGGCCCTTCTCAAGTTACTAGAAAAAATTCAGGTAAGAACAATCACCATTTTTTTTTTCCAGCTAGGGTTTTATTTTTCTCCTCAAGAAAGGAAGACTAAAAAGTCAAGTGAAATTGTAAGAGATTACTTGTGACGGGAGCTGATACCTGTACATTTACACATGAACACACATATATTATAAACACAATCATATAGAAAAAAACACAGAAAGGGGTATCTGACAGAAAAACATGAGCCATATGTTTGCACATCATTTCTCTATACTACTCATTTTATATACCAGAACCATATTTTCTACAAATTGTCCATGATTATGCTAGGATATTTTAACCATTATCTCTACCCTTCCCTCAATAAGCAACAATCATCAAATTAAATGTTGACTAATTTTTCCCTAGATTTCTATGGCAAAGTACATATAAAGTAAGTTTCAGTAAAGGTGAACATGAACTGTTTAAGTTTTTATGATTTTTTTCTTCCACCAATAAAATGGCTCTTTCTTATTAAACCAATTTAGAATATATTCAATCTAAACTGAAGAAAACCACATGTCTTTGATCTCCCAAAAATAATGTAAGACAGAGTGAATTTCCTAACACTCAATGAATAGCCAATAAAGGAAGCCACTTTCTTAGAAAACAGTCTTATGCAAAAACATGTGTGTATCATTTTAAGGCTTGCAAATTTTTCGCATGAAATTGATGACACATTCCCATACAGTGAAACAAAAAAACATGTTGTTAAAACTTAAAAACTACCTAAAAGTCATCTGTCCATAATTATATTAGCAATATTAGTAACACTTTAGTATAATTGACATAATTATTACGTATATTTTTATATAATTTCTACTTTTGTTCTGCATAAATGATCCAGTCCATTATAGTAAAGTGCTACCTAATTTGAGTTCTTAAATATTTTTACGATAATTTATCTTTAAAATATGAAACCAGATATTTTCATACTCAGTATTTTTATTTTATACATTTAATTAACCACACATATAGCACATACTTTGACTATGTCATTTCTTTAAATCGGTTAATTTACATTAAAAAATAAATCTGAGCAAAGTCCATAGTGAATGTATCACAATTCTCTGTTAGTTGTAGGATGAGTATATTGAAAATGAACAGGCACTTGGCAGGAACAAACCTTCCCAAGCCCCTTCTCCCTAAACACCTCCCACTGTGGAAGCCAGAGATCTGGACTCTTCCCACTTCCCGTATGTCCTAGGATGATGGTGACACCAAGTTCAGAAGGATGAGGTCTCACAGAAAGCTTGCTGGCATGCTGCTTTCCTGATGAAAGGACCAGACAACACTAACATCTTTTCACCTTCTTGTCTACTTCAAAAGATTATGGGATCTGGAACTAAGGTAGCCTTCGTGTAACTATAAAGTACAAAAATAAGTTTAAAATGCCAACACAGTAAGATAACAGGAGCAGAAATGAAGGGAGAGCAGAGGTCCTTGATTGGCCTCTGGTCTAGCTGAGTTTAAACTAATCATTTCCCACTAGGACTTGCAATTACAGGGAAAAAAACAGGTTTTTTTTATAATTAATATACTACTACTTGAGTTTTCTGTTAGTTGAAGATGTAAATATTCCCAATTAAATCACATTTTATTTATATTTGTTAGATTTTAAGTTGAAGTGGTTAAGTATAGTTGTGTTACATTTGTCTGTGAGTGACAAGAAACCCAAAATAACAGTGGCTTTCTGAGGTCCCCAACTCCTGGTCTGCAGCCTGTTACCAGACTGTGGCCTGTACGGAACTGGGCCATGAGTCGCTGCCTGAGCTCCACCTCTTCGTTCCCCTGTGTCCCGGTGGAAAAATTGTCTTCCATGAAACTTAGGAACCAGTGCAACTGCAAAGCAGGAGGTGAGCCACAGACAAGCCAGCGAAGCTTCGTCTGTATTTACAGCCACCCCCAGCTCCCCATCGCTGGCATCACCTCCTGAGCTCCACCTCACTTTGCCATCTGTGGAAAATTTGGGGACCACTGGAAGTTCAAAAGTTTACTTCTCCTTTGCACAAAATATGACTGATACACTATGCTACACTGTCACAGATCCATGTCTCTTTTTTTTTGATGTGTGCGTCGCCTGTACTCCAAGATCATTTTATATTCTAAGGAGGATGCTTCAGCCCTATATAGTATATCTGCCTTTCAACCAGAAAGGGGAAAAAGAGAGGAAGAAAAAGAAAAGATAATATTCCATTATAGATACTACAATTCTTTTCCACTCATCTGTTGACGGACACTTGGGCTGTTTCGATATCTTGGCTACTGTGAACAATGCTGCAATGAACATGAGAGTGCAGATATCTTCTATGTAGCCTTACAAAAGAAGGAAATTCTGCCATTTGTGACAACTTGGTTGAAACTGGAGGTCACTATGTTAAGTGAAATAAAGCCAATAATAGAAGGACAAATATCACATGCTGCAATTATATCAGATATCTAAAATAGTTAAACTCATAGAAGCAGGTAATGGAATGATGGGTAGGAGCTGAGGGAGTGAGGAAGATGAAGATAATGGGTATAAAGTTCCAATTTTGCTAGAGAAATGGGTTCTAGAGATCTGGTTTGTTAAATAGTGCCACAGTGCCTATAGTTAACAATACATTATTGTGCAATTTAAAATTTGCTCAGTGTGTATCTCATGTTAAGCATTTTTATCACACACACACACACACACACACACACACACCCCAAATATAAAGAGATAAAAGGAAACTTTGAGGGGTGTTGGATATGTCTATTACCTTGATTGTGGTGATGGCATCATAAGTGTTTGCATACGTCCAAACATCAAATTGTCCACATTAAATATGTGCAGTTCTCTGTATAGCACTTATACCTCATTAAACTTAAAAAGAAATAAAAGAAAATGAAAAGAAAAGAAAAGAACACACTCTACCTTACTTTTAAGGGTGTAGAAATCCATCTGTTTATATCCCATTGACTGGAACTTAGTTACATAATCACATCTAACTAAAAGGGAAACTGAGAAATGCGTCCAGTTGTAAATTCTATGACCAAAAAGGAGACTTAATATTGAGGGTCAACTAACAGTCACTTCTGTCTGCCTCCTTGGCCCCCTAAATATCCATGTTTACTATTTTTCTTACACACACAAAAAATTTCACATTCTTCCCAAGAGTCAATGCCCCGAAATCTTCTCGAGCTTTGGCAGCCAGTTCAAAGCTCAGTATCCCTCACTGTGTGTTGCACGGTTTTCTCCAACAGGTATATATAAACAATGATGCAATACAGGCAGGAAACTGTAATAAAAACATACAGCAGTGGCAAGACCATAGCAAAAATAAAACATTAGGCAGGGATAAGGAATGCTCCCTCTTCTGGCAGAAGTGTAAATTCCTTGATGAGCTGCCAGCCCCTGATTGTGGGGGCTATGTGACGAACCCCCATTTAAGTTCTTCTGTCAGTAACTTCTGTGTCCTCCGAGAGGTTTTTCATTATTCTCCACAGTCACATCTGTGGTGCTCATCAGAAAATATATCCTTCTTAGAAACTGAGTATAAATTTAGAAGCCCACCTCCTGTTGGCACAGATTTGTGAGTCCTGAGATTGCTCTTGAGTAGAAAATTTACTGACTTTTGCAGTCCAGTCTGTCTCACGTTTTCTATAGCAATATAATATATTCAATAATGTTATAAACTTCTTATTTATTTGTTTCTAGTAATTTCCTATTCACATTCCCATAAGAGAAAATCTTGTTTTAACCTAGGTTTTAATCCTCAAATCTCTGGTCTTTTATGCACAGGATTTTATCCTTAAAGCTCTCCATCAGTACCACTTACCATGATGCTATCTGAAACAATGCCATAGGATGGCCCAACTCTGTCTTTAGGTTTACAGTCTTTGTAGGGCAGGACATCAGTATTTCTGTTGTTACATTTGCCATTTTGAAGCCACTTCCTGATTGGTACCGTTTTTGGTACAAAAGGAGTTAACTTTTTCAATTGGGACTATCTATTTAGATTCCTGTTTGAGGCAGAAAGAGCTTCCTATAACACACAAAAATCCCCTTTCTGCACTACATGTAGCCTGGGTACCTCTGGCCTACATTGAACTCTCCATTCACTTTGTTGAAAGTAGTAGCTTTTTCTGAAATTTTCCTCCCATTTCCCCTGAATCAGTAAATGGTCTGGTTTCCACGTTACAACAGGTAACACTTGGCTAAAAGCTTTTTTATAACATAACAAGGATAACTAGCAACTTGGTCATCATAATCTGAGTCTTTGCTATCGTACCTATTAGTTCTTCTGCTAAGCCTACATTTATAGATTCTAAAATGAGAAGAGTCCTAATTCCAGTCAACAAAATCTTTGTTAGTCTTAATTCAACAAAAAAGTACAGTGTTTTCAGCAATTTAGAAGTCTATTTCTACTTACTCAATAGCCTGGAGGTCGAGATGGCAGAATTGGTGTGGCAGCACTGTCCCACTAACTTCTTTATAACATCTCCATCTCTAGAGTGGCCTGCATCACCATATGGTTCAAGAAGGCAGCATTTGCATTCCAGGGAGATACATGAAGGAAATTATGCAGAAGAGGAGCAAAGTGTGCACAAAATTTGCCTCCCATAGTAGGTATCCTAGATACTCCCATAACAAACTTCTGCTTTATATCTCACTGGTCAGAATTTTGTCACAGGGCCACATTAAGCTTCAAGGGAGTCTGGGAATATAATCTTTATTCTAGATAGTATTAACCCCCCCCCATCAAATTTTAGGAAAAAGGAAGAATAGATATTACGGGGAAATAGCCATTTTCATCATATTGATCTACCATTGTTTTTCTTTTTAAAAAATTCATTGTGGTTTTGCATATTCAAGGGTGATATTTTGGAGATGAGTAGATGAGTATGGTAATCAACTACTCAATTCCTAGTCAAAGCAACAGTACCAGAGGAACACAGGCTTCCCCATAACTGGCAATGTGGTGATGTGAAGTATCATTTCTATGTTCCTTAAAGTTTTCTGAAAATATACAAAGAGAAACAAGTTCATTAGTCCCATTGAGCCAGTGTCTTTCTCTACCCAGATGTAAAATATCCTTACCACTCACCAGTTAGCAGTAAAATTCTAGTAAACATTAAAATGCAGGCAAGTAGCTGTTATATTAGGTTTTTTTCCTTATCACTTCCATATTCCTATTTTCTGATATTTGGGAATGCATAGTCATACTTTGGCTCTTTCATAAAAATTCTTATTAATCCTCTTTATCTTTTGGGGATCTGGGTGAAAATGGGTGATTCGTTTTTTCAACCACACTGATTATTTTTAGTCAAATATTCTAACCAACAAGTTATTTCTAATCCAGCATTAAACTAGTTCCTCAGTGTAAAGGTAGGCAAATTGTAATAAGTGTGGGTTCTCAGGATTGGGCCTTTAAGTTTTATGCTCTTAAAGTGCAGCAAGGATAGGCAATTACAAAGCCTTCAGGAGAAATCCCAAGTGTTTTTCAAAAGTGTTTGCCTTTGGTTCAATCAAAAAGGAGCAGCACTAGATTAAGAAAAAAAAAATCAACTTTAGGAAAGGTAGCATCCTTTTCATGACAAAAGATTTGCTTGTGTTACAATCATGACATTGTAAAAGAAATTTGAATAACATTCACCATGCATTATCAGGTCTTTATCTTAAGAAACTTTAAGCTATTGATGTACATTCAATGGATATCAAAAGAATCTTTCATTGAGTGGTTGCTAAGAAACAGATTTCAGGATCAGAAATTTTTATCCACATTTGTTATATTGTCAGAGAAAATGAATATTTAGATTAATGAAAAGAGGAAAAATAAATGTGTTTATTTTCAACATTAAAATATTTTAAACATGTATTTTTTTAAAATATATATAGGTGTGTGTGTGTGTATTTGTCTATAGGTATATGAGAATGTATAAGTATCTACTCTCAAGTAGAAATTCAGGGAGAGGTAAGTGCATTACTAATTGATAAATACCATTTTATAGTAAAAAATATAATGAACCATTCAACATAAATGATAATTTTAAATTAAAAATATCATTTATATATCCAGACAGATGTATTAAAGCAACATTCTTTTAATAAATGTTATTTTCTCTATTTTGCCTATTCTGTGCACCAGAAATTGATTATGATATTAAGGAAAGAACAGTAGAAGCCATTTGAATATAATTTTTTAAAGGTGGGAAACATAGAATACTTGGCCCTAGATATACTCGGGGGAAAAATAATTTTTTGGCCAAGTTATTTTGGGATATTACCCTATTTTAGAGATCTACTGTGCATGTCAGCAATTTAGAGGACCCAGCAATTTCCAAAATTTCTTTACAGGCAGCCTTTTTTACACAGCACTAATTATATTTCTCTGAATAAATTCTGCCAAATGAACTTGGGGAACTGCTGATCTAAAACAATATCTGACATGGTCATTTTTACTCAGTATATTATAAAGACCAAATGCTTAGTTAACAAGAACTCAGTTCATGTTCTCAAAAGAGAACTATGCCATAAATGATGTTCTGACTTAATAGAACTTTAATTTTACCCTCATAAAATGAACAATCAGAGAACTTAGTCAAGAAAAGCATAGAGAATAATTTCCGATTGACCTTTTTGACGCTTCACACTTATTTCACGGATATTTCTCACATTTTTGTGTCTTCCACACTGTTCTTGCTCCACGCTAAACTGAATGACAGGAGTGCACCTCTCTGAGGGAATTAGTTGAGGGTGAAGACTTAGAAAAATTACTGACTGGAAGAATTGAAAGGAATTGGATAAGCAGTGAATAGAGAATAGAATAATCTGTAGATAGTTTTGTTTACGGCGTTTGTTTGCTTCTTGTGTATATATCTTCCTGAGATGGCTGCAGAAGTAGGCAATGCCATTTACAATGACCATGCCTGACTAGACCATTTCCCTTGCTGTATATACAGTGTGAGTCTTCTGGAGAATTGTTTTAGTTTAATCCTTTGGTTTGCAAGAACCATCTTCTCTACTAACTCAAGTAATTGACTGCCTATTGTTAGGTCGCATAGTTTTAGGACACCTAGAAACTTAGAACAAGCCAGACTCCAGAAGAGGTTAAAAAAAAACCCACATAATTGAATGAGACAAGTAGGATTGGAAGTAGTGAGGTCACAGGAAGAGCATAAATCAGAGTAGACAAGGGCACATGATTTTCATTTTAGGTTTCTACCTTTTGTTATGACTTAACTACACCATTAGATCCATTTTTTCAACTCATGATTTTCTACTAGGCCTTAGGGTACAGGTCATTGGCCAGCCTATGATTTGCTGCTTTTATATCAGCTCTCGTTCCTTGTCTAGTTGACCATGGCTACAAAGAGGGCTTCAATGTGTGGCTGTAGATGGGTTGGACTATGTATACTAGAAAGTTATGTGAGTGGTCAACCACTCATGGTTGTCATCGCTTTCAAACAAAACTGAAGCACAAAATGCACATTAGCTCTTTTGGAGCCTGTCCAGATTTAGCTTATTCCTTAAGACATTCTATTGGCAGAAGTCACAGTGTTTGCTTTGTGACGATGTCATTGTAAAACAAAAACCCAGAAATGTAGATTTGAACTTTTACTGATTTTCTAGGGAGAAGAGTTGTCATCGCTTTCTCTAACTGAGTGTCTTTTAGGAAAGAGAAAGGACAAGTAGAAGGTGTTTTTGGTTCCACAAAATAAGTTGATTGCCACTTCCCATAGTACTGGTTATTTTGCACTGGATCAACTCCTTCTGTCCTTTCCTCTGCTCTGTGGCCTATCTGCTAAACTCCTGGCACTTGCATCACCAGGGGTCTCTTTCCCCTGGTTTCTGTTTGGGTTCAGGCATTGGGAGGTACCAGCAAGAGATATGAGAGTAGGAGGAAAGAGAAGTTGTGGTTTTTCTTTTCTGTGTCCTTGTCTTAGACACTTTGATTCTTGAATTGCTATCTCAATCCACAACCTAGAGGATTCCCAGTAACCCTTCTCACCCTTTGAGCCTCCAACTCTTACTTTCTAGCCACTTTATGCCTAGTAGTGGTAAAGGCTTACTGAAGTTTCTACCCTGCTTTCCTCAGCACACCTTGTGTTGAGCTGCATTATGTTTCCTGCCAGAAGTCTGATTAACACAACTGTAAAATCTAGTAGAGCATTATATTATACCCTTGGTTATATGAAATTAAGAACAAAATTTAAATATAATAATTTTCTAAGAATATATATTTAACTATATCATGCTGCTTGAATTCTGCTTTGTGCTATGGAGTAAAGGGCATATAAAATATAAGAGGAAAATTATGCCTTTACATTTTATCCAAAAAATTAAGATGAACATTAGAACATTTAGAAATAAATCAGTACTAAATTGTGTGGTTCTGACTATAAGTGCAACTGAAGCTCAGAAAAATCAATTGGGGCTAGAGACCTAAAAAAAGTGTTAGAAATCCATTGACTTTTACTTCATTTTGCACAAATCATAACACACAAAATTAAGTAATAAACCAAAAAAATATAAAATTAAGAAAGTGAACTAGTCGGTGTATATGTATAAAAACTGATGGAGTATGGCAATGTATGGTATAGGTTGGTACCTCTGAAATGAGACGGTCAGAACCCAGAATGGTGGCTAGCTGGGTAACTTAACAGTTCTGATCTTCTGTTTTTCCCAGTGAAGAACAGGGTTATTAGAACCTACTTCAGGGAATTGAAGTGAAAAATAGTGGAGGCTGTTCATGTAACATATATAGCCCAGTGCCTGGCTCCTTGCACATACACACAATAAATGGCAACTATTTTTATTCTTTATATACTATTTTTTGAAAATTTTGGCTTAAGTTACAAAACAAGAAACACAAGAACAATATACAAATGTGAAAATGTGCACTTATATAAAAAAATTTTTAAATGATTGGCTTACATATCTCTATGGAGTGGCTTAACTTCAGAGAGCATTGCTTAGATAGATGTTTTGTTTATAAAATTATTAAAGCAAATTATTATTAGAAAAATTATTACTCTGTAATTTTTTTTTATAAACAATATGATCCAGTGGCATGTAAAGTAGATAAGTTACTAAAGTGAATATAGTCTATATCATTTAGGAGGATTTCTTTAATGTCTTTCATCTTAGGTCCTTTTGATATGTTGTCTGAATATATCATTGATTATTGAAAAAGTCTGCTCTATTCATTTTAGAGGAACATTAATAAATTTTATTTTCCTGCAAGACATTTCTGCTATGCACAAAATTTCTCTAAACCTTTCTTTTCTAATAATTTATATTTATCAACTTCTTTATATATTGACTCAAAACTCTTGTCTACTATGACATTAATCTCCAATGATTCCATCTGATTCTGCTTATAATTTTCTTCAAAACTCTACAATACTTTTGTATTTAAAGCTATATTAAATTCATGTTGCAATATTTTGCCTCACTAAAAATAAAAATTTTATACTATTTCTCTGGTATTGAAAGCATTCTGATAGTTTTCTATTTTCATTGTATTTAATATATTACAAATAAATTATCAGTACATAATCTTTACAATTTGAAATGTGGTCATTTAGTTTTGAAAATGAAAGACTAACTCATGACATAGTACAATTCTGCACATTGTTTCTTAAGAGTATAGAAAAATTTGTAAGCAGATGTCAAATAAATTTATAATAAAAAGGTATGTATAAATTTTAAGTCTATATTCAGTATTTTTCCTTTTTGATAGAATTAATCATATATATTTTATCATATTTTATTTATTGTCTATATCTATCTATATTGACATCTATCTATATAGATTGTATTACCTATATTTGTCTACATATGGATTTATGAACTTTAAATATGCAGATATAAATTTACATATATAAATACAAATTTATATATATAATATATATATACATACACACATGTATATATACAGACTGCTTAAATTTTACTTAGCTTAGTTCTTGTAAACTTTATAATTATCAAGTAGTTTACATTTTGGATTAACCACCCCCGCTACACACACAGATATGTATGGGATTTTTTTTGTTTTTTGGTTTTTTTTGTTACTGATTTCATTTTCTTGTCCAAAATTTAGTCATTCACTAATGGTGGTTTAATCATTATTGTTACCTCCCTTTACTCAACTTCATTCATTTTTCCCTATTTTTTTTTTTTTTTTGTTATTGTTTAACCTCTGCTGCACAGACTCCCTTCTAGCCATATTGTCTTACAGCTGCAGTCCAAATTGGGTCTCATATTCTTACCTTGAATATTTGTCAAAACTCTCCAATGCTGGATTTGCTAAATTTGAATCACAATGCAAAGTCAAAGCTGTCTGTCATGCAGTTCCTAAAGTCATCTGTCACCTCCTCAGAAGTGACCCAAATTCAAGACGGTCCCCACCACCATATCCAGATCATGATCTACCACATCCTCCAGTTTTATTTTCTTATTACTACTTAGCAATTGACACTATTTTATCCCTTCATTTGATTTATTGTATCTATATTACTCCTATTAGATTTTATGTACACTCAGTACTTGGAGAACCACAGAGACCTTAATAACAAGTATTTGTGAATGAATATGCACTATAAAATTTTCATAAATTGACCTTCTAAACTACTAACACAGTCTTTAATCTCCAAAGCACCTTATAGTCAGCATTATCATGTTACATAGTTAAACTTTATATTAAGGATGAAATATATGTGAAACAAGGGGAAACAGTAATTCATAAAATTGAGATTCTTTTATATGCCCAACATCTTGATTATATATCTTTTAAATCTCATCACCACCCTGTAAGGAAATAACATTTATTATTTCTGTCTTGAAGATTTAGAAAGTGAGATTCATATAAATATGATAACTTGCATATTTTCACATCAAAAGTAATTAACAGAGCCAGATTTTAACCAATTTTTGTTTTGAGATCCTAAACTCTTTCTTAAAACAAAGACAATATGCAATCTTTCTTCACTTCTTAATATGTTATTATAAATTCTGCAGATGATGAATCCCCATCTAAAATAAAATCTAAGCCATAAATTTAGCTTTTAAGGCTTCACAAGAACTAGTCCTTTCCTAACTCTTAAATTTCTAGTCCTTTCTAAACCTTGCTCTCTGGGCTCTGGCTGCAATGTCCTCTCACTTTTTCAAGTACTCTAAATATATCCAAAGCCATTATCTTCACCTGAAGTTTCTGATGTTTGGGATGCTTGTACATAGATATTGTATGTCTGTCCCCTTTTATCACTCAAGTCCCTTCTTTAATGTCATGTCCTCAGAGAGGCTTTCTTGGACTATCCCAACAAAAGAAGTCCCTCTCCATTTATCTATCATGTGGCATTCAAAAGGAAGTCCACCATCTGGTGCAAGTCCAAGAACAGTATGTATTTAGTCAACAACAAGATGAGTACAGAAAGTAAATATGCATTTTGTAAGTTTTATAGCAAGTTGATATTATTTTAATATTTTTGTTGCATTGTATAAAAATTTTGCTCTGTAATGGATTGGGGGAAAATTGAACTTACACAGAGTTTAAGTACTAATGTACCACATTACCTGCACTACGTTCATATGAGCCTTTGACAATACCTGATATTTTTTAATTTTATTTTTCTAAGTAGAATTTAAACTCCTTGAAGTCATAGATTTTGGGCATCCTTTTCATATAAATATCCCAACAACCGAGAACAGTGTTTCAGTGTTCTAAAGTGCTGAAAACAAATATGAAAACAGATCATGTAATTCATAAATTCTTTATTTTTAATCTAATTTTGTTAGGTAGAAACCATTATAATAAGCTATATAAATTGGATTGATATTTACAATTTTTATATCTTTTTGCTGAACTGATGCCTTTTCCATTACATAATGACATTCTTTGTCTTTTTTATGTATTTTTTTTTCAGTTAAAGGCTATTTTGTCTAATGTAAGTATAGCTACTTCTGCTGCTTTGGGTTTGCATAAGAGGGAATTATCTTTTTCCAACCATTCACTTTCAGTCGATTTATGTCTTTATAGGTGAAGTGAGTTTCTTGTAGGCAGCGTATACTTAGGTCTTGTATAATGATTATTATGATTCACTCAGAAAGCCTGTATCTTTTAATGGGAATTTAAACTATTTACGTTAAAAGTTATTATTGATAGATTTACTCCTGTAATTTTGTTGTCTTTCTAATTGTTTTGTATATCCTTTATTTCTTTTTAAATCTCTTTTTATTTATCTTTGTGGTTTGGTAGTTTTCTACAGTAATAAAATTCGATTCTTTTCTCTTTCTCATTTGTGTATCTGTTCTACCAGTGAGTCTTATACTTCTATGTTTTCTTTATGGTATATATTGTCCTTTTTTTTTCCTGATCTAGGACTCCCTTAAGAATTTCTTTTAGGGCCAGGCTGGTGGGGAATGATGAATTCCCTTCAATTTTTGCTTATCTGGGAAAGATTTTATTTCTCCTTCATTTCTTAAGGATAGCTTTGCTGGATATGATATTCTTATACGACAGGTTTTTTTCTTCTTTTTCTTTCAGCACATTGAATATATCATCCCATTCTCTCCTTGGCCTGTAGATTTTCCACTTGGAAATCTGATATAAGTTTGATGGGCATTTCCTTATGTGTGACTTGATACTTTTCTCTTGCTATTTTTCTAGTTCTTTCTTTAACCTTTGAAATTATGACTATAATGTGCCTTGAAGAAGAACTTTTTTGATTGAATTTATTTGTAGATCTTTCAACTTCCTATATCTGGATGTCTATATCTTTCCCAAGACTTGGGAATTTTTAAACTATTGTTTTATTAAATATGTTTTCTATGCCTTTTCCCCTCTCTTCTCCTTCTGTAGCTTGCAAATGCAAATATGTGTTCACTTAATGATATCCCATATGTGATGTAGGCTTTCTTCATTTTTTCTTCTTTTCTTTTGTCTGAGTGAATTATTTCAAAAGACCTTTTTTCAAGTTCAGAAATTTTTTCTTCTACTTGATCTAGTCTACTGTTGAAATTCTTGACAGTATTTTTTATTTCATTCATTTAGTACTTTAGTTCCAAGATTTCTATGTGGCTCTTTTTCTTATGATATCTCTGTTTCATTTCTCATTCAGATCATGCATGATTTTCCTGATTTTTTGGTATTTTATATCTGTGTTCTCTTGTATCTTTCTGAGTTTTCGTAAGATCATTATTTTGAATTCCTTTCCAGGGATTTCATATAGTTCCTTTTCTTTTGTATCTGTTACTGGAGAATTATTGTGTTCCTTTGGAAGTGTCATGTTTACATGTTTTTTTCATGTTTCTTGTGTCCTTACATTGACATTTGCACATCTGGTATAACTTCTTCCAATTTTATGAAGTAGGCTTCATAGGGAAAGATTTTTTTCTGTAGATGTATCTATAATGTGAATTGGATAGGGTATCTTGGCTTTGGTTCTGGGTGGCCACAGTGTAGTAGTGACCACATGATTTATTTGGCTGTAACCAATATCAGCAGTGTCTGTGAGCTCCTTACTGGCTTAGACTGCTGTTGTTTGTGGAGGCTGTGGTGTAGTTTTGCTGGGGATGGGGATGGTGAATGGGCCAGTCCTTGAGCCCCTGACCAGCAAGTGTGGGCACCAGTGGTACCAGCAGCAGGTCCCAGGTAGGCCAGTCCTCATGCCCCTAGGCTAGTTTTATTGAAAATGTGTTTTTTTTCATGACCATTTTTTTTCACTGTAAATTTCATTGTCCTATGATTCTCCTGGCTCTTCATGCATCTGTTTTCTTAAAAAAAGCAGCTGTTGGACTTTTTAATACTGTTATACTTTATCTCCATTATTTTAAATATTAACAATTCTATATATTGAATATCTATTTAAGTTTGGCTCTCAAGTTTAAGGCACTCTTTTAAACAATCTTAATATCTTAATGTTTATTAAGGTCACAAACAACTTAATGATAAAATAAAGTAGGGAAATTTTCTTTAGTTTAAACTGAAAGTAATGGGTCAAGTAAGAGTATAACCTCTCAAAATTGACATTTAAAAATCAGCCTTTGAGATGTAAATTACATGCAAAATTTTTAACAATTTTCCATGTACATTTAAATGAATTTTAACAAAGTATACAGGAAATAATGGCCACTACAATCATGTTATAAAAGTCAATCAAAAATTATCTCATATTCCTTGTTGGTCAAGTCCTCCCTCAATACTCAGCCCTTGACAATTACTGATTTGTCTTTGGCATATTAATTTTGCCTCTTTTATAATGTTATACAGAGGGTGTTGTACACTATGTAGTCTCACTTCTGGCTTCTTATTTCACCCAATGATTTTGAAATACATCCATATTGTTGAATGTATCAGCAATTATGTTATACTCCTGAGTAGTATATCATTGCAGGATTATTCAACAATCTTTTCACATATTTATCAATCGATGGACATTTGGGTGGTTTCCAGTTTTTAACTATTATAAATAAAGATACTGTGAAGATTTGAATGAAACATTTTATATGTCTGTATCTTCTAATTTCCCTTGTGTAAATACCTAGGAGTGGATATGCCTGATGGTATGGTAATTATATATTTAATTTTATAAGAAACTTTCTATTTAATAAAATTGGATTTATCTACATCTGAAGTGTTTGATTCTAAATCATAAAACTTGTCAGGCTGGTGAGATTGGTGTTTTTATTGTGGCAAGATTTTTAACAACCAAATCAATTTCTTAATGACAATTGAGAATTTCTGTCTTTTTTTGAGGCACTTTGCTCCCAAACAATTGTTTTTTTATACAAAATTTTAAACATTTTAGCATCAATTTATTTGTAATACTCTTTTATTAATTTTAATCTCTGTTGTATCTAGACAAATACTTCCCTTTCAACGTTTGTCTTCTTTTCTCTCATTCAATTTTGACCAAAGTGTGTGAATATATTTTTCAAAGAGCTTCTTGTTCCGTTAATTCTTCTCTATCCTAGCTTTTAAGGTTTTACATGTTTGATGTTATATTTGTAATTCAATTATTTTTACCTCTTTATGGTTTTATTATTTATTTTCCAAATTGTTATATTAGAGGCTTATCTCCTTATTTATCCGTTCTTCTGGTTTTCTCAGAAAGACAAGTAAGTTTAATATATTTCCCTCTAAGTATTGCTTAAGCTGTATATCATTTTTCATATATAGCACTATTTTTAATTTCCCTTATTTGTGTATATTTATTATTTTCTTTGAATTTTAAATTTTCATAAATGTATTTTCTAATTTTTACTAATCTTTTGAATATTTTGTTTTTTTAATTTTTATTTTTTTGAATTACTATTTTGATTATTTGACTCTAAATTATATTAATAACAGATAGTCTATTATGCTGTATTTTTTGAAATGTATTGAAATTTAGCTACAACCGAATGAATATATTATGAAATTATTGGCTATAGGTTTTTATATATCATGAGTTTGTTATTGCTTTGAGTTAGTTAACTATGTTGATAAATTTTTTGAACACTTAACACTTTCGTTTCCTTTATCTATTAGAATCAAAATGTTAAATTATCCTACAGTCCTTATGAGTTTACAAAGTTTTCCTTATATTTAAATTCAGTTTTGTTTTATATGTATAGAGACACACTATTTTTTTTTCTTCCAAAAATTTTATTGTGGGAAAACTACAAAACATTTACAGTACAACGTTTACAGTCACAATTTGTATAGTGAGCTGATTTCCCAAAATATATTACCACTCAAATTGACTTATCTTGTTACATTCAAAAACCTACTCTGTCAAAGTAGTCCAGAGAGTACATACATAGTGCTCTAATTGTATCTACGTACAACCATCACTCCGTTTTAAGTGTACACTTAAGTGATTTTCAGTGAATTTACCGAGGTGTACAGTTAATCACATAAATCAGTTTTTGAGGAACTTTTAAGATTCTTTCTTCATCCCAACTCTTTTAAAGAGTATGACAATAGAGATAAGGCAATGTAAATAAAATAATGCTGTAAAAATAAAGTATTTGAAAAATTCTAAAAGGACCAATTTACTTGCTTGATAATGCCCTAAATACTCCTTGACATTCTTTAAAATGCCAGGAAATATGATAGATTGTTTGTTCATGTAGAATTCAAAGTGTTTGAGGTGAGGTGTGAGGCCCAGTATTTTGGAAGTTTCTTTAAATTGACACTTGTTTTCATTAGAATGAAAGATACATTCCAATAGATAAATTAATTAACAAGAGACAGTGCATATGGTACATTTTGCTCAACATAGAGTATGATAAAAGAAGTGTATAAAATTTGCTCCCACTTGAAGGAACTTAGAGCTTTGTTGAAGAGTAACAACAAAAACTACCAATAAAAAAACAAGGCAAAAAAGTAGAATGCACATTAAGTGCTCATGTGCCAAGTTCTATAATAAATTTGTGTCAGTATTTAATACTTATATAAAAACTGTATGAAACCATTATTGTTACTGAAATATCTATTTAACACATGGGGAAAATAATGCTCAGAGTTGTTAACTACCTTGTCTGAGTTCACACAGTTTATGAAAGCCAGAGCCAAAGTTGAAACCTAGGTCTGTGTGATGCCAACAGTTTCAAGCCCTGGCCATCTGTGCTGTATTATTGGTGCTAAATGTCTATGAGGCAGATAAAATCTCACACAGGAGAGCAAATAATTTCATGAGGATCTTCAAGGTAGAACTTGGATAGATAAAGAGCAAAGAGGAGACCAGTGAGAGCAAAAGCAGGGAGGTGTGAATAAGCATCCAGACAAACTAAACAAAAGGTCAAAAAACCTTTTTGAACTTTTGCCAATTATTTTACTGTTTTCAAAAGCAATGTTATGATTTTAATAAAATATTTTTTTAAAATATACAAAAGTACAAGAGAAATTAAAATCACCCATAACCCCACTTCTCAAAAATATATAAACATGGATTTTAATAGTATCATATTATGTATATGAATAGAAGTTTATCATGTGATTCTAACTTAATATATCATTCATATTTTATATCTCTATTATATTAACTATGTATTTGTTATGAATTGACTTGGCCTTTTATAGATTCTTAATGAAAGCATACACTGTTTGATTTATTTTCATTTTTCCTTGCAATGTTAAAAGACGATTCATTACTTATCATGGAATTTTGCCTTTTATCAATGTCAAGAGTCCTTAAAAGAGTCACTGAAAGCATTTTCTTTTGTTAATGGTATCATGTCTGGTATTCAATTTTCAATTCTCTTATTTTTAATTCTTTAGTTTCATTTTGTTTTAGGTAGCTTTTTTCATTAACTCGCTCTACTGTTATTTTTTAATAGATATGTGTCACCATTTTCATTATTGTCTTGCTTCTATTATATTGCTAATTTGCATGTTTTCTTACTATTTCTTTTCCATTCTCAATCCTGTTTGTTGTCCTAACTGCTTTCTTTGCCTCACTCTCTTTCATTATGCGGGTTCTTCTTCTTTCATTGATAAATAACCAGTAATCCAAGTAAAGACCATCATAAAAATAAACAATAATTTTTAAGACAAAGTTATAGGAACAAAGAATGGCAATTTTCTTCAAGTCTGTAAAAGCCCCAAACAATAGACCTATTTACAGAAATTTTCTTATTTTTATAAAGTCTAAAGCAATACAATATTAGCAAAATCAAGTTAATCCAAAGGAAAAGGTCTCAAATCTATGAAAAATAATTTTACATATGTAAACTGGTAAGGGCTATCACCTTGATTATTTTCCAAGTGTAAAATCATAAAAATTTAGAAGTTCTAAAAAGTTCATAACAATGTAAATTACTTTTTAAAAAAATTCAGTGAAGATCTACACCCCACTGGTAAGACTGGATATTTCTGGCTGTGAGTAATAACATTTGAGGGGTGGGGGTCAAAAATAGTTTATCACTTTTCTATGAAATTTTAAAAGTTATATCATAACAAACTGTGAAACTTATAGATCATGATATAAAAGTACAGAAGGTTATATCCAACCTATTTGAAATATGTTTTATTATTCTCAGTGACTAGGTCATGAAAAATCCAACGATGATTTTTCAAGAGGAAAACAAAGACCTGAAAGCATTAGGCTGGGTTCTAATCCTCTGATTTTTTCTAGGAAACAGCATGATATCGTCTACTAGATATTAACTATCACCAGTGAGGAGAACAGACAGAGCAAGGTAAAACTTCCAGCTTTTAGGATGGAAGAAGTAAGGAATCCTAACTCACAAAGGATTTGCTTAGGGCCATCATAGTACGTATGAAAAGCAATCATATAACAGAATGCTAGGGGTGGTGACCCATTAACCTTCATGCATACAGAACTTTCTTAATTTAGCCGAAGGAAAATATGTATATTATTTTCTCCATAAAATTGTGTTATTTTTATTTTTTAGATATTAAAGACACAAACATTTAAATGCAATTTTTAAAAGTAAAGTAAAAATTTTTATATATTAAATTTCCTTAAATCTATGGAGTAAAGGCAATATTTTAAGTGGCTGTGTTGAATGTTTTTTGCTCCAAATAGTATAGAAAGCATTTAATTAAAAAGAAAAGGAGAGAGTTTTGGAAAGCTAGGATAATCCCAGGTAGTTAGAACATCACAATATAAAGCTTTTGGAAGATCAGTTGAAGAATGCAATCTGCAGAGTCCTTTTACTCATTTCTTACTGCTCTATTTCCCAAAAAGGAAAAAAGAAATACTAAGAAATAATACAATGGATTTTCCACACTCATTTCATATACTCTATTTTACACATTAGACCCAATATGCTTATGCAAACTATAAGTGAATATAAATGTGAACCACAAACTTCTGTGAATTGTTACTTTACCTTTAGGATTTGACATCCTAAAACATCCACTTTTTTATATTAAGTAATATTTTATTTAAGGCTTTAAAAGATATAAAATATAACCAAAATGTTTGTACGCTCATAATTTCCTGAAATTAAACAAAAAAAATCACAGTTTGAAAGTGGAACATCCACTTTCTTATTCTGGGATCCTGGCTATGTATCTACATTTTCCATCCTGAAGCTGTTATTGAGTTCTTTCTGATATTAGATTTCCTATGAAGTAACTGTAGAAAACTAGCAATCTGTGAAAAATTCTAGCTGATGAAAGCAATCCTTCCATTTTGTCGGAGGACTCCTGAGCTTCGTGCCACTTGAAAGGTTCTAGAGACCTTTCACCTGCCTCAGTACAGCTCACAGTTACCTGAGGAGGTAGGCTAAAGGGTGGCTGCATTCTCTGAGGCAGCGTCCTCATTCAGCACCAGCCTGGTTTAGGGATCCCAAGACACTCACTGACACTATCCTGAACAGTGAGACCCCCTGAGTAGGACCCCCACGCTTTGACAGTATAGTAGTTGTCCCTGAAATTCTGAAATCTGTTTGATCATTAAACTCAGTAGCAAAACAGGAACTTTTTACTCCATCCCCTCTCCTGCATTCCTCTCTATTCCTGCTGCCTACTTCTCTACTGCCTTCTGTGATACTGATTTTGTCATTATTTTCTTTATTCCTTTCCCAGTTTGGGAATCTCTTTTCCTCTTATTTCCTACCTCAAACTCGCCCTCCATGTCTGCCTGTGAAGGAAGCTTTGTTCCTGTTTTGTCTGTTCCTTTTCCACTCATGGGTTACTTTTCTTTTTTATCCCATGACCCCTTCCTTGCCCTCTGTGAAGGAAGTCGGATTGATTCCTGTTTATCCTTTTTCTGTTGATGTCATTTTCTCTTACCCACCCCGCACCCGCCCTACTCTCAGGCAGCGCTTGTGAAGGAACTTAGGTTAGTCTCCGTTTTCTCTATTCCTTCACCAGTTTGGGGTCATTTTTCTTTCCTAACCCTTCTTTTGCACTCTGATGAAAGAAGTTGTAATTGGTCCTATTTTCTCCGTGATCCCAGTTTGGAGCTTTTTGTTTGGCTTGGTTTGACTTTGTTTTGTTCCTTGTATCTGCTTCAGCTTCCCCCTTGGGAAAGTTGTAGAATTTGGTCTGTTTGTTCCTTTACCATTTATATATATATATTTTTTTTTCTTTCTTATCTCTCTAGCTCTAACTCATTTTCCTCTTCTGAAGGAAGTTGAATTCAGTCCTGTTTTCTCTATTCTTGTCTCATTTAAAGGCATCTTTGTTTTTCATCATTCCTCTTTCCCCCTGCCCCCCCACCCCCACCTCTGTGTGGAAAAAAAAAAGTTGAATTTAGTCCTGCTTTCTCTATTACTTTATTACTTTGTTCTTTTTTGTACTCCCTGATTCCTTCTCCTCTTGCCTCCGTGTAAAATAAAATAGATTTGGTTCTGTTTTGTCTGTGACATTCCCACTTTTTTTGATCATTTTTCTGTCTTATCCTCCTTTGCGAATGGAGTTGGATTGGCCCTATTTTTTCTATTGTTTTCCCATTTCCCATTTCTCAAAAAGTAAGCTTTTTTCCCTATTTTCCCCTTACTTTCTCTTACCCCTTTTGAAAGAAATTGTATTTGGTCCTGTTTTATTTTTCTATTCCTTGCTTGGTTTGGGATTGTTTGTTCTTTTCCTTTCCTCAACCCGCCTTATGAAGGAAGCTAAACTTGGCCCTGTAGTCTCTCTTTCTTCCCTGTTTATAATCATTTTTCTATCTTCTCTGTTGCCCTCGCCCCATTGTGAAAGTCCTCTTTCACTCTATTTCTCTATACCTTTCTGGTTTTTATCTCTCCCTATCCTTCTTTCCACTCTTAAAAGTTTGGGGTAATCCTATAGTGTTTTTCTTTATGTATGTTAAATCTATGGATATTTACTGTGTTAGAAATTTAAACTTAGAATAAAAAAATTATCTATCTAAAAATAACAGTAAAAAAAGTCTATAACATTTAAAATGAATAACATCACTGTGCTCTTGTCATAATGTCTTCTTTGTTGTTTCTGAACTTTTCCACTTAGGCTTCTGGAACATTTCAAACATCACCTTCCCTCTTCAGAACCTTTGCATGTGTAGTATATTCTCTCACTTCCTTCAGGTCTTTAATTGGTCATTACTAGGTTCCAAAAACCACCCCTAAACATACACATTCTTACACTCATTGTCCTCCTTTTACACTTTTTTCTTCTATATAGCACTTTTCACTATCAACTAACATCCTATATATTTTATATCATATCCGAGTCCTTCCATACAATGAAATCTCCACAGTGATTTTTTGTTTTTTTTTTGTTTTGTTCAGTTCAATTTCTATTGCCTAAAACAGTATTTCACACACAACACACAGTAAGTGTGTGTTTAAGGAAAAACACAATGCATGAATAAGTGTACAATATTCCCCTATGTAGATGTATGTACCCTAATCTATATATTTTTAAATTGAATTATTTTAAAAAGTGGAATTACTTTTTTTGGATAATGCATGATTTCTGTTTAAACATAAATAACTCAGATTGCTCACTTGAGTGTTAGCTGTTTTTTGTTATTATTTTTTGTCTTTATTTAAGTGTAATTTACATATCGTGTCTTTACTCCATTTAAAGTGTACAATTAAATGGATATTAGTAAATTTACCAAGTTGTACAGCTATTCACATGAATCAGTTTTAGAGAATTTCCCCACGCCCCATTGAGACCCCTAATACCCATCCCCAAATACACTTCAAGCATGCCCCTCCCCTTCACACTTCTCACCAAATCCCGTGGATATGGGTCCACCCCCAACCCCCCAAATCCCTAGTGAACACTACCACCACTTAACCACCATAGTGTCAATCAGTCAATAACATTTTGATGGTGAGAACAAGTGGGGCCCATTCTTCAGGTCTTGTGTCACCTCACATTGAATAATGGGCTTAAGCTTAATCCAGGATAATATAAGTGGTGTTAGCTCACTGTCATTTCTTAAAATTGAGTAATATTCCACTGTACACATATACCAAATTTTAATAATCCACTCATCAATTGACCGGCACTTGGGTTGTTTCCACGACCTAGCAATATTGAATTGTGCTGCCATAAACATTCGGGTGCAGATGTCTTTATAATAGAATGTCTTATGATCTTTTGGGTACATGCCTGATAATGCTATTGCTGGATCAAATGGTAATTCTATTTTTAGCTCTATGAGGAATCTCCAAATTCTTTTCCACAAAGGTTGCACCAATTTGCAGTCCCACCATTTGCAGTCCCATTTGTTGTTTTGGGATTTTTTGATAGAGACCAATCTCACTGGGGTTAGGTGGTATCTCACTGGGGTTTTGATTTGCATTTCCCTGATGATTAGAGATGATGAACATTTTTTTATGTATTTGCTGGCCATTATTCTGTCTTCTTTGGAAAGGTTCCTGTTCATCTCCTTTGCCCATTTATAAATGGGGTTGTTTGATTTTTCTGGTTAATTCTTTTGAGTTCTAGGTAGATTCTTGTTATCAGACCTTTGTCGGAGGTGTAGAGAGCAAATATCTTCTCCCACTCTGTAAGGTGTCTATTTGCTCTAGTAATAGTTTCTTTGGCTGTGCAGAAGCTTTTTAATTTGATCAGATCCCATTTATTTATTTTGTTGCTGCGTTGATTGCTTTGGGTGTCTTCTTCAAGAATTCTTTGCCTAGACCGATGTCTGAGAGGGTCCTCTCAACATCCTCCTCTAGGATTCTTAAGGTTTCCGGCCTTGGGTTTAGGTCTGTTAACCATCTTGAGTGTATTTTTGTGAGAAGTGAGAGGTAGGGATCCAGTTTCATTTTTCTGCCTGTAGCTATCCAGTTTTCCCAGCCCCATTTATTGAAAAGAGATTCTTTTCCCCAATGTATATTTTTGTCTGGTTTATCAAAGATTAGACTACCATATGCAGATGGATTCATCTCTGGATTCTCAGTCCTGTTCCAAAGATCAATGGTTCTGTTCTTGTGCCAATAAAAAGCTGAGTTGATTATTATTGCTTTGTAATACAACTTGAAGTCTGGAAGACTGATGCCTCCCAGTTTTTAGTTTTTGTTTAAGATTGCTTTGGCTATATGAGATCTTTTCTGGTTCCACACAAAGTGAAGAATTATTTTTTCTATTTCTGTAAAGAATGAAGATGGTACTTTGATGGGGATTGCATTTACTCTGTAGCTATACTATTTGCAGACAACATAAGCTTTAGAATAAAAGAAGTAAAAAAGGATAAGGAATACCACTTTATAATGGTGAAAGGGTAGATCCAGCAAGAAGTTCTAACTATTCTTAATATTTATGCACCCAACGCAGGAGCACCTAACTACATGAAGCAAACCTTGCCAGATCTTAATAACATGTTAAACAATACTGCCATAATAGTAGGGGACTTCAACACTCCACTGAATGAACTGGACAGATCCTCCAAACAGAAAATGAGCAAAGAAGTAATGGATGTAAACAGAGCTCTTGAACAAAAAGATCTAACACATCTCTACAGAACATTCCACCCAAATAAAGCTGAATTTACATTCTTCTCAGCAGCCCGTGCAACCTTTTCCAAAATTGACCACATACTAGCCTGCAAATCAGATCTCAACAAATTCAAAAAAAATAGAAATGATATCGTTTGTCTTCTCTGACCGTAGAGGTATACAACTAGAGTTCAATTCCTGTATAAACTCTCACTGCTGCACAAAGTCATGGAAACTGAACAATTTATTACTGAAAAACTCTTGAGTCAAGGAGGAAATTCAGGCAGAAATCAAGAGTTTCTTTGAACTAAATGATAATGGAGACACAAGTTACCAAAACCTATGGGATACAGCAAAAGCATACCTAAGAGGAAAACTAATAGCAATAAACGCTCACATCTGAAAGACAGAAAGCTTAGATATTGACATCCTAATGAATAAACTCAAGGAATTGGAACAGGAAGAGCTAACCAATGCCAATCCCAATAAAAGAAAAGAAATAACAAAGATCAAAGCAGAACTAAATAAAACCGAGAACAAAAGAATAATACGGAAGATCAACAAAACCTGAAGCTGGTTTTTGAAAAAGATAAAGAAAATTGATAGCCCTCTCACTAAATTAACAAGAACTCAAAGGGAAAGGACTCTAATAAACTCAATTAGAAATGAAAAAGTGGAGGTCACAACAGACACCACAGAAATACAAAACATTATCTTTGATTACTATAAAAAACTGTATGCTCAAAAACTACATAACAAGGAGGAAATGGACAGATTCTTGGAAACATACAACCTCCCTCAGTTCACCCATGAGGTAACAGAATTTCTAAACAGACCAATGTCAAGCTCACAAATTGGAACAGTCATTAAGAACCTCCCAAAAAGAAAATGTCCCGGACCAGATGGCTTCACGTCAGAGTTTTACCAAACATACAAAGAAGAACTCATACCCATTCTTCAGAGATTATTTCATAACACTGAGAAGAATGGAACCCTTCTGAATTCATTCTATGAAACGAGCATCACTTTAATTCCAAAACCAGGAAAGGACTCAACAAAAAAAGAAAATTACAGACCAATATCCCTCATGAATATAGATGCAAAAATCCTCAACAAAATTTTAGCAAATAGAATCCAACAGCACATCAAAAAAATAATTTGTCACAATCAGGTGGGCTTTATTCCAAGGATGCAAGGCTGGTTCAATATTCACAAATCTATAAATGCAATTTGTCTCATAAATAAAAGCAAGAACAAGGACCATATGATTCTCTCAATAGATGCAGAAAAAGCATTTGGCAAAGTCCAACACTCCTTTGTGATAAAGACTCTTAACAAAATAGGCATTGGTGGCTCATACCTTAAAGTGATCAAAGCCTTCTATGAGAAACCTACGGCCGACATCACACTAAATAGGGAAAAACTGAAACCATTGCCACTTCAAACTGGAACTAGACAAGGATGCCCACTTTCCCCTCTTCTATTCAACATAGTGCTCGAAGTCCTAACAGCAGCAATTAGGCAAGAGGGTCGGATTAAGGGTATCCAATTGGGTGCAGATAAGATCAAGCTCTCGCTCTTTGCTGATTATATGATTTTATATCTAGAAAACCCCATGGATTCTTCCAAGAGACTCCTAGATTCGATAAATGAATTTGGTAAAGTCTCAGGTTATAAAATCAATGTGCACAAATCAGAGGCATTCATATATGCCAAAAACAGTCAAGCTGAAACTCAAATCAAAAAGGCAATACCCTTTACTATAGCCCCCCCCAAATTAAATATCTAGGAGTAAATTTAACAAAAGATACGAAAGACTTATACAAGAAGAATTATGAAATAGTAAAAAAAGAAATTGTAGAAGATGGAAAAAGATGGAAAAATCTACCTTGTTCATGGATTGGTAGAATCAATATTGTTAAAATGTCAATTTTACCTAATGTGTTAGCTGTTTATATAATATATTCTTTCAAATACACTTATATGTTCATGAGTATGTTTTAATACAAATGTGAGAATACTTTGCATAGTAGTTCATAACTTTTTTTCACTAACACTCTATTTTGAATACTTTCTTTGTCAATATATATAATCCTATCTCATTGTACAATTCATAGTCCCAACATTATTTTTATGGTATGGATGAAGCTTAATATATTTAAGAAGCATTTGTAAATCACCATATTTGTTCAATATTATATTTTTAAGTAATGCTACAATGAACATCCTTGTAACTAATCTTTGAAAACTTGTTCTTTTATGTCTTGAGAATAAATTCTTAGATTTTCCTAGTGTCACATATGTAACACATTTTCTTTATCCAGTCATCAATTGATGGCTACTTAGGTTGGTTCCATATCTTTGCAATTGTGAATTGTGCTGCAATAAACATTTGGGTACAAGTGTCTTTCTGATATAATGACTTCCTTTGGCTAGATGCTCAGTAGTGGGATTGCTGTATCAAATGGTATGTGTACTTTGAGCTCTTTGAGAAATCTCCCATATGTTCTTCAAAGAAGTTGTTCTAATTTATAGTCCCACTTACAGTGTATAGCATTTCTTTTTCACCACATCCATGCCAACATTTATTGTTTTTGATTTTTTAATAATGGCCATTCTGATAGGGGTAAGGTGGTATCTCATTGTGGTTTTAATTTCATTTCCCTGATGATTAGTTATATTTAGTATTTTTTCATATGTTTGTTGGTCATTTTTCTATCTTCCTTTGGAAAAAACTCTGTTCATGTCTTTTGCCCACTTTTTGATGGGGTTATTTGCTTTTTTCTTGCTGATTTGAGTTCTTTGTATACTCTGGATATTGGTCTTTTGTCATATGTATAGTTTGCAAATACTTTCTCTGATTCTATAGGTTGTCTATTCACGCTGTTGATTATTTCCCTTGTTGTACAGAAACTTTGTAACTTAATTAAGTCCTATTTATTTATTTTTGTGTTGCTGTATATGACTTTGGAGTCTCACTCTTAAATTCTTTGCCTAGGCCAATGTCCAGAAGCATTTTTTTCTATGCTTTCTTCTAGAATTTTTATGGTATCAAGTCTTACATTTAAGTCTTTAATCCATCTTGAGTTAATTTTTGTATATGGTGAGAAATAGGGATCCTGTTTCCTTCTTCTTCATGTGGCTATCCAATTATCCTGGCACCATTTACTGAATAGGGCTTCTTTTCCCCAGTATATCCTTTTGTCTGCTGTGTCAAAAATCAGTTGGTTTTACCTCTATGGTTTTATTTCTGGGTTCTCTGTTCTGTTCCATTGGTCTAGGCCTCTACCTTTATACCAGTACTGTGCTGTTTTGGATACTATAGCCTTATAGTATAATTTGAAGCCAAATAATGTGATGTCTCTGGATTTGTGCACTTTTCTTAAGATAGCTATGGCTATTTAAGTTCTTTTTTTGTTCCATATGAAGTTTAGGACTATTTTTCCTAGATCTTTGAAATATGACATTGGTATTTTCATGGGAATTGAATTGAACCTGTAAATCACTTTGGGCAGTATGGAAAGTTTAAAAATGCTGATTCTTCCAATTCTTGAGCATGGGATGTTTTTGCCATTTGTTGGTGACATCTACAGTTACTTTCATTAGTGTTTTGTAGTGCTCCTTGCAAAGATCTTTTACCTCCTTGTTTAAATATATTCCTATATATTTTATTTTCTTTGTAGATATTGTGAATGGTCTTGGGTGTTTGATTTGACACTCCTAGCTTGAGGTTATCAGTATATAGAAATGCTACTACTTTGTGTACATTGATTTTGTGGCCTGAGACTTTGTGAATTTATCAATTCTGGGAGTCTTTTGGTTGTATCATTAGGATCTTCTAGATACAAAATCATTTCTTTGGAAGACAGGGATATTTGACTTCCTGTTTCCCAATTTGGTTGCCCTTTATAGCTTTCTCTTGCCTGATTGTTCTAGCTAGGGCTTCCAATATTATGTTGATTGTAAGTGGTGACAGTGGACACTCTTGTTCCTTTGTTCAGGGGAATGCTTTCAACCTTTCCCCATTCAGTATGATGTTGGTTGTGTGTTTGTCATATATGGCTTTTATTATTTTGATGTTTGTTTCCTTTATGCCTAGTTTGTTGAAAGTTTTTATCAGGAAGAGGTGCTGGATTTTATCGAATGCTTTTTCTGCATCTATCGAGCTGATTGTATGGTCTTTTTTTTTACACCTGTTTATGGGGTGAATCACATTTACTGATTTTTGTATATTGAACCGTGCTTTCATCCCTGAGATAAAACCCACTTGATCATGGTGGATTATCTTTTTGTTATGCTGTTGAATTTGTTCTGCTAGTATTTTGTTCAGTATTTTTTCGCCTATGTTCATAAGAGCTATTGATCTCTAGTTTTCCTTTTTTGTTGTGTCCTGTCCTGGTTTTGGCATCAGGGTGATACTAGCTGTAAAAGAATTGTCTTCAAGCTCTGAAATTTTTCTTCTGCTTGGTCTATTCTATTCTTAAACCTTTCCACTGTGTTTTTTATTTCTCTAAATGAAGTTTTCCTTTAACAGCTGTTACGTTTCATTTTTTTATAAATATATCTCTTTAGTAAAAATTTCATTCATTTCCTGAATTATTTGTCTGTTTTCTTTGATTTTGTTTTTCATTTGCTCATGGATCTCATTGAGCTTCCTTGCAATCCATATTTGGAATTCTTTATCTATAATTTCAGTATTTTTATTTTGGTAAGGATCTATAGCCAGAGAGCTGGTGCAATCCTTTAAAGGAGATGTCCTTTCACTCCGATTTTTCATACTTCCAAGTTCTTGTGTTGAATCCTTCTCATCTGGAACAGCTGTCACTTCTTTTTGGATTTCTTTTGTTTAGATGGGACTTTTTTTTCTCCCTCACTCTTAAGGGTAGGCTTGTAGCATATGTTGGGTAAGGAACTTTGGCTATGCTTGTGTGTACTTTCCCAAAGTCTAGGTTCTGGATGAATACCTTGGTTATAGATGTCCTTACTGTGGTTGTTTTCTTAATTACTAGTTGTTTGTAGGCTATAGCAGTGGAGTACTATGTATGTGGTCAGATTCCCTGTCTCTTGTCAACAAGGGGAGACAGAGTTCTTTGAAATCCTTTGTCTTTCCACAGCCCTGTGGTCTTCTTAACAGTATGAATGATATTTGGATGCCCAGTTTAATCTCTAAATCAGTAGGTGGCACTTGTGGGTAAGAGAGTCAGCCATACCCTCTATGATTCAATTGGTAAATGCTATAATGAGCTGTCCAAGTTGTCCTCCCTGCTGGTAGAAGGTGCTTGCAGGAAAGAACCAGCTGCAGTGGTGACTTTGGGGACCTGTGACTGGCTCTGGCCAATCAAGAGAAGCACTGGGATGTTCCAGGTGGTAGGTTGGGCCCTGCAGCTCCCAGGGAACTCCTTTTTGTGCTCCATCACAGCTGAGGTGGGTGGGGAAGTGAGGCAGATTGGGGTTGGGTCATATGAGCCTGTGTTAAGTCTTCACAAAACTGGGCACAAAAGTTGTCTCAGCAGGGGTTGAGGGTCAACTCCCAAGCTGCTGAGGAAAGCCATTAAGAAGGGGCTGAAGTGTCCCCACCAAGCCAAAAAGTCTGCTAATGGGGAAGGGGCCATCCCACAGTCTGACCAGTATGAATGAGTTTCCCTCTTCTCCCTCTTCCCTTCCCCTGTGGATCTCCTTCCAACATCTGGCTATAAGCAGCAGCCCAAACTAGCTGAGTGCCACAGGCTGGGAGCTTCCCTGCCCAGGATCTCACCCCAAACCAAAAGCATGGCTTTCCTGTAGAGGGAAGTGTGCTCCACAAATGTGCTGTGGCTCAGGCCCACACCACACTCTTTTTTAGTTCTGCCGATGTTTCCAAGATTAGTTGACTCTCTCACTTTCCAAGATTAGTTTACAAATCTCCCCTCTGTGTCCCCAAGCAACACTATGGGATCCTGGGGATACAGGATTCAGCCTGCAGGCCTGTCCTCTGATCCCCCAACTTCAGTCCCTGATGGTGCCAAGAAGAACCTTGCTGGTCCCGAGTTGCCCATGGAGTGCTCAAGCAGGCTTAATGTCCCTCCACTCTGGGGTATGTCCTGCTCTGCTGGCTCAGCAAGGTGGGCAGTACTGGGGAGGGCTGGTAGGCAGGAAACTCACAGTCTGAGCACTCCTTGCTCCACTTCAGATCTCTAAAAGGAAAGGCATGAGCCCCATTCTCTGTGGAAGCCTAGGTGTGGTGGGCTCACCAACAAAGGGGAAGCAGCTGCTCCTCAGAGCTCCAGCTCAATTGTCCCTTGGGGCCCTATGCCAGCCCACATGAGAACTGCCATGGCTGTGTTGGGAGCTGTGGGTGGGGTCAGAGAGGAGGAGGAGAAGAGTCTGAATTGAGGAGAGCTGGAAATCTGGTCCCCTTTGTCCCAAGAGACCCCCATGGCTTGCTGCACTTTCCTCTCCCCTGAAGGCAGCCAGCCCTGAACATCCAAGCTCTGGGATCATACAGTTCCCAGGACCCAGTGACCGCTTTTGGCCACTGCAGTCTGGGTATGTGTTGGGAAATGTTTGTTTGAGGACCAGTGACAAGAAAACTGAAGGGCTGAGGGTCCCTGGAGAGGGCACAAACACACAATGAGTGGAAAAACAATCTGGTGTCTGCCGCCTCAGCTCAGGTCTATGGTGAGGGGGAGTGACCCCAGAGGGGCTGGCAGCCTGGTGCTCTGTTCTTAAGAAGCTCCTAGTTCACTGGAGGCAGCAGCTTTTGTGCTCATGAAGGTAGAGAAGCTCTCCAACAGTTCAGGAGTCTGCAGACTGCCAGAGGTGTGAGGGCAGGAAAAACAAACACTCCCACCTACCCTTTCCACAGGGCTTCAAATTCCTTTGGAGTTGATCTCTGCCAAAATATTGCTTCATGTTCTGCTCTGGAACTTCTTCCCATGGGATCTCCGGTAGGTTTCTTGCACTATTCCTCAAAATTACACCTGGGCTATGTTTTTATCATCTAAAACTTTTCCTTATTTCTGAGATGATCTGACGACCAATGTCTCTAGTCAGCCATCTTGCCTCAGTTTTTATATTTCTGTATTGTGTAATATTATTCTTTCATCAAATCATCAGACATTTCATTAAATGGTTTTACTACTGTTCATGAATTTTTGTGTATTAGTATCAGTTGTATTTAAATGACTAAATCCACTGTATTATATAATTATATTCACAAGATAAAAGTTTTAATATAAAAACATTGATTTTATGTTGACTGGAAAGAATACATGTAAAGAGAGAGATGACCATCCCTGTGTCACAACCATTTTATTTCATCATAGTCACAGTGGTTGGCAGTCTCTTACCATTTGTTTCTGGTGTTCATTGCTCTCTCTGGATGTAGGTAGAAGGGTTTTTTACAGCAACTCTCCATTTTTTCATTTAATTTAGTTCTGCCAGAAATATGTATCCTGTTTGTATACATACACAAGTGTATATGTATATGTTAATTTATACATGTATACATATCAGTTATATATATCAGATATATGCATATATGTGTGGTGTGTGTATATATATGAAATTGGAAATTTTCCAAATTATTGGCCTGAAAATAGCACCCAATTCTAATTTCCAGTACTGTTTCCAATTTTTATTTTCTCTTCATACTCGTATCTTCCATTATCTACTTTGATAGATGTGGAATAGTGAAGAACACATGCATGGCCATTTTCTCCAGAAATCTCAACAAGAATTTTTAAGCCTAGAGTAATATTTATTTAATTACTATGTAGCCTTCTTTCTATTAGTACCACCTGAGGGTGGATACTGTGTCATTTTTTTTCCCCACAGTTTACCCAGGACCTAGCATAGTTGCCTGAGTATACAGTTTTCCATAAATATTTGTTGAAGGAATAAAATAAATAAAATTATGCCAAATCATCAGATACCCATATTATTTGTAAGACTAGTTAACTTAGCCCTCAGAAGCAGCCAATATATTGCATCACTTACATTTTTTAAAATTAATTTATGCTTTATTCCTACCATGTCACTTTTTTTTCTCTAACAGATATCAAGATTTATTATACATTTGTAATCATTAAAACATGTGATATTGATGAAACTTAGACAAATAAAAAAGGAATCAAATTGAAAGTCCAGAAACATCTCCACACATATATGATGTATGATTAAAGCAGCACTAGAAATCACTGAAGAAAGAATTTACTATTCAATAAATTGTTAGAGACAATTGGCTAGATTTATGAGAAAATAAATTAGATCTCTACCTCACAGCATACACAAAATAATTTCTATAAAGATTAAAAAACTAACTATGGAAAACAAAGCATAAAATATCTTAGAATTTGTGACTTCCCTACATTCTGCCCACATCTTTGTAAATATGGCTTCTGTTAAACTTTCCTCAAGTTACTCAGAGAGAATTGTCTATTTTCTGTGGGACCCTGACTGATACAGAAGTAAATATGGAAGAATTTTATTAAACAAGGCACAAAAAGCAAAAACCAAAGCCATAAAATTAAAATATGACAAAATACATTGTGGAAATAGAAAATTACAAACCCAGATACTTTGACTCAGCTATTGTAAAAATTATACTTAAAACCATAAACCACACATTTAGAGAAACTTTGAGTCGAGATCATTTGGACACAGGTTATTTTAATCACTTTTAACACTAAATTAAAGAAAAAAGCCAAGAGCGTATTGATTAAAGCCCATTCCAGCCTGAAGTGGTTTTTTGTGGCTGAGTAGAACTCCCTGGTATACATATAGCACATTTTATTAATCCACTCATGTATCGATGGGCACTTGGATTGTTTCCACATCTTTGCAATTGTGAATTGTGCTGCTATAAACATTCTAGTGCAGGTGTCTTTTTTATAGAATGTCTTTTGTTCCTTTAGGTAGATGCCTAGTAACGGGATTGCTGGATCAAATGGTAGTTCTACTTGTAGTTCTTTGAGGTATCTCCATATTGCTTTCCATAGAGGTTGCACTAGTTTGCAGTCCCACCAGCAGTGTGTGAGTGTTCGTATCTCTCCACATCCACACCAACATTTTCTTCTCCCTCTTAAGGGTGTGCCTATAGCATATGTTGGGTAAGGACCTTTGACTTTGCTTGTGGGCACTTTGAGGGGAATCTAGGTTCTGGATAGATATCTTGGTTGCAGGTAGCCTTTTCTCAATTTTTAGTTATTTGTAGCCTGGAGCAATGGCGTAATATGTGTGTGAGCAGATTTCCTGCCTCTTGTTGACAAGGAGAGATGGGTTTTTCAAATCATTTCTCTTTCCTCAGCCCTGTGGTCATCCCAACACTATAAATTATATTGGGATGCCCAGTTTAAGTCAGTGGGTGGTGCTGGTGGCTAAGAGTCAGCCAAGCCCTATATGATTGAATGCTGTAATGGGCTGTACGAGTTGTCCTTCCTGCCAATAGGTGGTGCTTGCAGGAAAGAGTTAGCTGCAGTGGTATTTTTTGGGACTTGTGACTAGTTCTAATTGATCTGGAGAAGCACTGGAATGTCCCAGGTGGTAGGTGGCACTCTAGAGCTCCCAGGGGATCCCTTCTTGTGCACCACCACAGTTGAGGCAGATGGGGGAGTCAGACTGGATAGGGCTGGGTAGGTGAGCATGTGTTCAGACTCCATAAAGGCAGACACAAGAGCTATCTCATCAGGGGCCAAGGGTCAGCTCCTAAGGCCACTGGGGAAAGCCACCAGGGAGGGGCTGAAGTGGCCCTACCAAGCCAGAAAGTCCACTCATGGGGGAAAGTCTAGAATTTGCTGTCTGGCAGGCAGGAGTTGGTTCCCAACCCAGGATCCTGTCCTGGACTGAAACTGTGGCTTTCCTATAGGGGGAGGGGTGCTCCACAAGTGCACTG
>CAUYRT010014189.1:0-28504 GCA_963574885.1 Lepilemur ruficaudatus
GATGCTTTGGAATCCACCCTGGCGGAGACAGAGGGCCGCTATGGCACCCAGCTATCCCAGGTGCAGTGCATGATCACCAGCGTCGAGTCCCAGCTGGCCGAGATCCGGGCTGACCTGGAGCGGCAGAACCAGGAGTACCAGATGCTGCTGGATGTCCGGGCCCGGCTGGAGTGCGAGATCAACACGTACCGGGGCCTGCTGGAGAGTGAGGACAGCAAGTGAGTATCACGGCGTGTTCTCTTCTTCTGAACGCAATCTATAGAGTTCTGGGGACAGACAGCAGGGTGCCTGGGAAGAGCCCGGCATTTGGAGTTGGGAGCCCTGGGTTTCAGTTCTGGTCTTCTTACAAACTTGTCGCGTGACTCCAGCAAGCCCCTTTTCCTCTCTGGGTCTCTATTTCCCCTTTGGTAAAACAAGGGGCAGAATTGGGTGATTTTTAAGGTGACTTCCTGTTTGCATATTCTGGGATCTGCTCTGAGTTGTTGAAAACAGCAACTGGAAAACCATAGCAATCTGTCTCTTTTTTTCTCCTAGGCTGCCCTGTAACCCGTGTGCCCCTGACAGCTCGCCCTCCAAGTCGTGCCTCCCCTGTCTTCCTGCGGCCTCCTGTGGTCCCAGCGCCATCCGCACAGCCTGCAGCCCCCGCCCTATTTGTGTGCCCTGCCCGGGGGGCCGGTTCTGAGAAGGGCTGACCCAGAAGGCCACGGCCATCATCTCCAGGACATGGACCTGGCCTCTACTCAATCCTAACCCTTATAGCCTAATCCCCTCTCTTGGCACAGAGCCCAGGCCCAGAGTCTGGCCCTGGGAGGGCTCACTGCAGACACACACCTTACGTTTCTCAGAGCCTGTCGCTAAGGCTGGCTGCCCCGAAGGCCTCTACTCCTCATCATTTCAATGGGTGCCAGGGTCTCTGTGTTCAGGCTGGGCCAAGCATTCCTTCTGGGTGCTGTTCCAGTGGGTTCTGAAATGCAGGAGAGGGCTCCTGTTGGTGGAATAATAAAACGCATTTGCTCTGGCTCCTGACGCCTCACTTATCCCATTCTGATGTTGTTGGTTTGCGTCTCTGCAGAGTTCAGAGGGTGACTCTTGGGTGGATGAAAGGGGGATGCTTGGCCAAGTGTGACCCTTGGGATGACAGGGTCAACATTTTTGATGTTTTCTATTGTAATTGTTTTGGGGGGCCATGAACAGTGCCCATAAAAGATGGTGAACTTAATAAGTGTTGTGGGTGTACTGACCATTCCACTGACCAGCCACTCCTCCATCTCTCTCCCTCTCCTTGGGTTTCCCTATTCCTTGAGACAAAATATGGAAACTGGGCCAGTTAATAAGCCTACAGTGGCCTGTAAATATTAATATCTGAGTGAAAAGAAGAGTCACACATCTCTTCCTTTAAATCAAAAGCTAGACAGGATTAACCTTAGTGAGGAAAGCATAGTGAAAGTTAAGATAGGCTGAGAGCTAGGCCTCTTGTGCCAAACAGGTAGCCAAGTTGTTAATGTGAGGGCAAAGTTCTCTAAGGAAATTAAAACTGCTGCTCCAGTGAATATAGGAATGGGAAGAAAGCAATACATGACCTTATTGCTAATATGGAGAAAGTTTTAGTGACCTGGATAGAAGATCAAATGAACAACAACATTCCCTTAAGCAAAGGCTGAATCCAGAGCAAGACCCTAACTCTCTTTAAGAGAGGTGAGAAAGCTGCAGAAGAAAAGTTTGTAGCTAGCAGAGGTTTGTACATGAGGTTTAAGAAAAGAAGACATCTCCTTGACATGAAAGTGCAAAGTGAAACAGGAAGTGCTGATGTAGAAGCTACAGCAAGTTATCTCAAAGTTTTAAGATCATTGATAAAGGTGGCTACACTAAACAACAGATTTTCGATGCAAATGAAACAGCCTTCTATTAGAAAAAGATGTAATCTATGACTTTCATAGCTAGAAAGAAGTCAATGGCCAGCTTCAAAGCTTCAAAGGACAGGCTGACTCTCTTGTTAAGGCCTAATGCAGCCGGTGACTTAAAGTTGAAGCCAGTGCTCATTTACCATTCCAAAAATCCTAGGGCTCTTAAGAATTATGCTAAATCTACTCTCCCTGTGGGACAACAAAGCCTGGATGACAGCACATCTGCTTACAGCATGGTTTAATGAATATTTTAAGCCTGATGTTGAGACCTACTGCTCAGGAAAAAAGATTCCTTTCAAAACATCACTGCTCATTGAGTGACAATGCACCTGGTCAGCCAAGAGCTCTGATGGAGACGTACAAGGAGATTAATGTTGTTTCCATGCCTGCTAACACAACTTCCATTCTGCAGCCTATGGATCAAGAAGTAATTTTGAATTTTAAGCCTTATTATTTAAGAAATAAATTTTTTAAGGCTATAGATGACACAGACAGTGATTCCTTTGATGAATCCGGGCAAAGTAAATAGAAAATCTATTTTCTATTGTATCAAAGTAAATACTTTGAATGGCATCTAAAATGGCAGATGCCATTAAGGATATTCATGATTCGTGGGAGGACGCCAAAATATCAACCTTAACAGGAGTCTGAAAGAAGTTGATTCCAACCCTCGTGGTTGACTTTGAGGGGTTCAAAACTTCAATGGAGGAAGTAACTTTAGATACGATAGAAATAGTACGAGAACTAGAATTAGAAGTGGAGTCTGAAGATGTGACTAAATTGTTACAATTTCATGATAAAACTTGAATGGATGAGTAGTTGCTTCTTATGGAAGCAAAGACAGTGGTTTCTTGAATTGGAAACTACTCCTGGTGAAGATGCTGTGAACATTGTTGAAATGACAACAAAGGACTTAAATATTATATAAACTTAGTTGATAAAACAGTGGCAGGGTTTGAGAAGATTGACTCCAGTTTTGAATGGAGTTCTACTGTGGGTAAAAGGCTGTGTATCTAATGGCATCATGTGCTACAGAGAAATATTTTGTGAAAGGAAGAATCAATGGATGTGGCAAACTTCAACGTTTTCTTATTTTAAGAAATTGCTGTGGCCACCCCAACCTTCAACAGCCACCACCCTGACCAGTCAGCAGCCATCAACACTGAGTCAAGACCCTCCACCAGCAAAAAGATCACAACTTGTTGAAGACTCAGATGCTCATTAGCATTCTTTAGCAATAAAGTATTTTTAAATTAAGGCATGTCATTGTTTCTTTAGACATAGTGCTATCGCACACTTAACAGACGAAAATATGGCATTCATATAACTTTTATATTCACTAGGAAACAAAAAACTGTGTGTGGCCGGGCACGGTGGCTCACGCCTGTAATCTTAGCACTCTGGGAGGCCGAGGTGGGCGGATCGCTCAAGGTCAGGAGTTCGAAATCAGCCTGAGCAAGAGCGAGACCCCGTCTCTACTAAAAATAGAAAGAAATTAATTGGCCAACTAAAAATATATAGAAAAATTAGCCGGGCATGGTGGCGCATGCCTGTAGTCCCAGCTACTTGGGAGGCTGAGGCAGAAGGATTGCTTGAGCCCAGGAGTCTGAGGTTGCTGTGAGCTAGGCTGACGCCACGGCACTCACTGTAGCCCGGGCAACAGAGTGAGACTCTGTCTCAAAAAAACAAACAAACAAACAAAAAAACTGTGTGTGATTTGCTTTATTGCATTATTGGCTTTTTCGTGGTGTTCTGGAAGTGAACCCAAAATATTGCCAAGGTATGCTTATATCCTCCTCTAGCTCTGTGGTTCTCGAAGACACATGCAAGACGTGCCAAACATAGATTGCTGGGCCCACCCTCAGAGTTTCTGCTCGAGCAGGTCTGGGATGAGTCTGAAAAGTTGCATTTCTAACATGTTCCTGAGTGATGTGGATGCTGCTCATCAGAGAAACACATTGTGAAAACCACTGACACGCCTTCTTATTAATACAACAGTAATTATCTTATAGCTTTTTTGGGGAAGGAATTAAATGGGTAAATTAACGCCAAGCACCCAGCACTGCGCCTGGCACTTCTATACATTTGGTAGGTGCTGGGTATGATTTTGAGGGTGGCCTGAAGAGTCTCATTCCATGCAGCTGGTACTGCTGTCATCCCTCCTTCCATCTGAGCTACTGTCTTCCCTCCGCGGGCCATCCAGACAAGGTAAAAGGTTCTACAGTTGTTGCAGAGGATCAAATTGCGAGATTATTTTATCCAACCCTTTCAATCTGCACGAGGAACCTGAGGCCCAGAGAGGCTAAGTGACTTTCCTAAGACCACATGGCAATTCATGGGCAGCATCTATATCCTGACTTTTCTTAAGCAATGAAAGGGCTGGGCGGCATTTTCCATTTCCTGCCCCTTTACCAACACTTCTGGGAATTATATGAAATATAAGATAAGTACTTTCATGCCAACATTATATTGAGAAGATCAGTGAATAAACAGTGGCTATATAACACATATATTACACAAAAGGTGTGAGCTCACAGCATTTGTAGCCAGGACTGAAAACCAGGACTGCTCTTGAATGTTCCTTTCTTAGGTCACTGCCCAAGGCTTCTATGATTGGGGACACCTGCCCCCCATCTCCCGGCTTAGCTCATCTCAGGGCTGCAGTGGCCCTTCTCAAGGGAGTGGATTCGCACGGTTTCCATGCTGGGAGGTCCTGAAGGGAGCCCTCCCTGTCTGCCACTGCAAAGAGTAAAAATAGAGCCTGTTCCAACTGTTCCATGTCCATCTGTTACACAAACAATAATGGAGCGCTCGGCAGCTCTACATGGCGCAGCGATAATCAGTGGAGGATCCAGGGGAGGTCAAGACAGAGCATCTGCCTCCTGGAAATGTTCATGGCATAGATCTGCTTTTCCAAGAGGAAGGTCCAGCTGGAGAGATATTCCTGATTCTTAGGTTTTCTGTCTGTCTTTTAAATTTTCTTTTGGAGGGGTGCACCGTTCCTGGAAGTACTGCAATACCAGGTCGATGCGCGGAGTGGACGGAGCAAGCTCCTATTCCATCTCCCTGCTCCAAAAATCCACTTAATATATTGTCCTCGGATAGAGGACGTATCAGATATTAAACTGACAAGAACAGATACTACACTTGATCTTAGCCAAGAGGCCGAGAAGCAATCTATGTCTTGAGTTCATTCTCTCCTCCCTGATAATTATTTTCTTCCCCTTGGTGGATGGTGATGTATGTCAGGAAGCCTCTGAGGTTGCTTTTCCTTTCTCTCTGGATTTATGGTCAGAGCAGCTTCTGTCACCCACACATTTCCTCATTAAGGGGCCAGGCCTCTTCCCACGGGGAATGCTCTCATTACAGCAGTGGCTGTCCCCAGACCTGTGGCTTTTTCAGGGCTGGAGTGGGCAGGGCTCAGTGGGCACAGGTGGGGCGTAGTGGGCACAGGCGGGGCACAGTGGGCTCAGGTGGGCTGCGGTTGCCTGCAGCCCCACCCTGGTAATGAGGGCCCAGGCCTGGGGCTGACGCTTTGAAGATGTGTCTGGAAGCTCTCCCCTGGTGATCAATGACAGGAAGCCCAGAGTCCTGCTTTAGCCAAATGACAAGTTTGGCCTCTTTTATGAGGAGAGGAACTCCTTATTGGAAACCCAATTACAAATTAATTAGCAGCTTCCTCTGGGGCTGAGTGTTAACGACAACACCAGCCCACGACGGCTTTCCAGGGTGAGCCCCTCACTCCAAGGGTATAAAACAGCCCGGGCAGGAAGGGGTCCGTAGACATCCAGATAGCTGCAGCTGAGGAGAGAGGGCCTCCCAACATGACTTCCACCTGCTGTGTCACCAATAGCTCAGTCAAGAGCTGTCCCCAGACTTCCTCTGCCTGCTCTGGCAGCATGAGCTGCCGGCCGGAGCTGTGCCTGGGCTATGTCTGCCAGCCTGTGGCATGCCTGCCCTCCGTCTGTGTGCCTACCACCTTCCGGCCGGCCAGCTGCCTCTCCAAGGCCTACTTGTCCAGCTCCTGCCGGCCCAGCAGCTGCTGGCCAGCCAGTGGCGTCTCCACCTCCATGGGCACCTGCGGCTGGTACTATGAAGGGGCCTTCAATGGCAACGAGAAGGAGATCATGCAGTCCCTGAATGACCGCCTGGCCAGCTACCTGGAGAAGGTGCGTCAGCTGGAGCAGGAGAATGCCAACCTAGAGAGCAAGATCCAAGAGGCCTGCCAGTCCCAGGTGGTCACCCTGTGTCCTGACTACCAGTCTTATTTCAGGACCATCGAGGAGCTTCAGCAGAAGGTGAGCATGAGCGGTGGGGTGAACGGACTCCCCGGGAAGGCACCTAGACTAGCTGGCATTTCAGATGTGAATCTTGTTAGCTTCTTAAGCTATATTCAGGGAAAACAGACCACCTTGGGGCAGAGGGTTATCTCATAATTTGAACACTCAGCCAGCTCCCTTAATGTGGGAAGAGACCCGGCATCTAGTCTCAGATCTACCATTGCCTTATTGCATGCCTTTGGGAGGTCCCTTTCCTTCCCTAGGCCTCAATTTCCTCATCTGTAAAATAGGGATAATATGGTCCTTATCTAATGGGGTTGTCAAGCGGATACAATGAGTACAGGTAAAGTGCTTGGAACAGCCCTGGTACACGATGAGTTTTCAGTAAATGCCAGGGACCCTTCTAACTGTGACATGAATAACTTCTTTCCTTCCACTAGTGTGGAAGTGTATCCAAAATGGGGAATTGGATTTATGAGGCCCCAGGTGCTTATATCTCAAGTTCTCCAGGACTAGTGGTTCACTAAATACCCCCAAGAGTTCCAGGGGAGAGGGGCCGGCTGCTGAGCCCTGCCTTTGCTACTGTCTTCTTTTCACTTGGGTTCTTTTTCCTTCTTCTCATCCTGGACTAACCTCTTCCCTGTGCCTTGGCCCACAGGTTCTGTGCACCAAGGCTGAGAACGCCAGGATGGTCGTGCACATCGACAACGCCAAGTTGGCTGCTGATGACTTCAGAACCAAGTGAGCTTGGCCAGGGGACTGGGAGGAGGGACCCTGTCCCTGCATGCTCTTGGGGCAGCTTGCCATCGGTTTCACAGGGGGTTGGAAAGTGCCGGCCGTCCAAGGCCTTCCCAGAGCTCTGTGTTCACTTCCACTCCTTGATTGTTGGCCCTGTCCTCGTGCAGGTTTGAGGCGGAGCTGGCCATGCGGCAGCTGGTGGAAGCTGACATCAGCGGCCTGCGCAGGATCCTGGACGACCTGACCCTGTGCAAGGCCGACCTGGAGGCCCAGGTGGAGTCCCTGAAGGAGGAGCTGCTCTGCCTCAAGAAGAACCACGAGCAGGTGAGACGAAGAGTCACGCCGAGGTGGCCCTGGGCAGCACAGGGGAAAGGATGTGGGTTTGGGGTTGGACAGACGTGGGTGAAATTCCCAAGCCTGCCACACACATTGTCTCTGTGACTTTGCCCCATTCGTGGAAGCTTCCCGAGCCTCTTCATCTGTAAAACAGGGAAAACACTATCATGCAGGGCTATTGTGGAATTTAATGGATGCGATATGGATCACAGACGTGATCCAGGTCGTGGATAAGAAACACCGCGCTTGGTGGGTGTTCAGAATTGTAGCTCCCTTCCCTTCTACCCTTCCTGGACTAGTGTGATGGCCAAGGGCTCACTCGTGGTCACTGCTTGTGCTGTCTCATGACAGCCACGCACCAGAGGTGGAGTGGGGCAGCAGGCCCGGGTGGGTTATATTCCAGAACTCACATCCAGTGGCCTGTCCACCTCTGCAGGCTAGACTGCCAGGGGCGGCCCTGTCTCCCCAAGAGAGAGAGTCGAACTGCAGAGGTTTCTTTCTTTCTGTCCTCAACCTCCTTCCAAGCCCTTTCTTCTGCTTGCATGTGACATACGTAAGCTGAAACCACAGGCAAACCTTTACTTTCTGACTTTTTCTCATCTCCTGCAGGTCCTGGGAGGGAACAGCCTCCTGGGCACCCAGTGCCACAAAGCCCACCCGAGCCGTGGGGTTTTCCCCTCCTTCCCTGGTTGACTCTCAACCTCTTGACTTGGGATTTGAATGAACAAGTGCCTCCGAATCCTGGCTGGCTTTCCTTGGGCTCCAGTGTGAAGTAACAATTAGTCACCATGTACTCACTGAGCACCCCAGGGCTCCTGACTCACCCCACTTAAGACAGAGAGCTGGGAACTGTACCAAAAAGCCACTAATGAGGAGTTATCACACACTCTGGCAGCCCCAGTGACAACTTTCTCTCTTTGGCAGCCAAGCCTGGGAGGCGCCCACTCCAACTCGGGCCTTGGACTAGTCAAGCCAGGCTCCTGCTGCCCTCCTTCCGGGATGAACAGGGGGCCGGAGGGTGACTGGGAATACTGGGGACGTGGGTGTCCCATTTTGCCCAGATGGATCAAACAAAGCCTGAGGCTGCTCTTGGCTTCTGCCAAAGCGACGGAGGTGTGGCGTTGGAGTGAGCGTCCCATCACAGGGAGTCCTGCTGGAGCCGCAAGACCACTGAGACGCTGCAGAGCGGACTGCAGTCCTCAAAGGGGCCCTCTAACGTTGCCAGCTTTAGCATCTTGTGTTGCAGCTTTCATGTCTCCCTGGGGAGATGAGCTGGGATCCTGCGATTTTTTTCACACTTGCCTGGGACTCTTGTGCCTTTTCAGGAAGTCAGTGCCCTCCGATGCCAGCTTGGGGACCGCCTCAACATCGAGGTGGATGCTGCGCCCCCTGTGGACCTGACCAGGGTGCTGGAGGACATGCGGTGTCAGTACGAGACCGTGGTGGAGACCAACCGCAGGGACGTGGAGGAATGGTTCAACATGCAGGTGGGCCTCTCGCGGGTGGGCTGGCCTCCTCAGTATCCCTGGGAAAGGACGCCCAGCCTTCTCTTTCCCCCATTGTAGATGGAGGAGCTTAACCAGCAGGTGGCCACAAGCACTGAGCAGCTTCAGAGCTACCAGTCGGACATCATTGATCTGAGACGGACGGTCAACACGCTGGAGATCGAGCTGCAGGCCCAGCACAGCCTGGTGAGTGCTGGAGGGTGGGTGCCGGTGGGTGGGCACCTCGCCCTCTGGGTCTGCACCAAGCACAGGTGCAGGTACCCAGGGGAGGAAGAGGAGGCCCAGACTTCAGCCACCATGGATGTCTGCCCAGCTGACCTTCTCTGCAGGGAGCTTTTTCCTAAGATCCAGCTCAGAGAGAAAAGGGGCAAGTTTCAAATCAGACGTGGGTTAGGCAGACGCTGTCAAACACGACCGCTCAAGAAGGCTTGTTCTCTGCTTGGCCTGTCCTTCCAGACCTGTGGTTCTCAATATCACTTGTAGGGATTTTCAAAGTCCTAGTGTCCAGGTTCTTCTCTGGAGCAATTGAACTGGAGTCTCTGGAGGAGGGCCCTGGCCATGGATATTTTTTAAGGGCTCCCATGTGACTCTAATGGGCAGCTGAGGCTGCAAACCATTGTTCTAAACAATGCCAGAGGAAGGACCTTGGGGAAGCTCAGATCCAAAGCGTAAAGCCGGACAGCATTTGTAGAAGGAAGAAGGGATTTAGGATCAGATTTTGGACTTGGTTCGGGTTCAAACCATGGTTCTATCACATACCAGCTGTTTAACCTTGAACAAGTCACTTGACCTTTCTGGGCTTCAGACCCTCTCGAGTTCATTCAGAGCCAAGGAGAGACTTGGCTCTGAACCATGCCATGGAAGACAGCCCCCCTCCTCATGGTTGTGCCTCTCCTTTGCCTTAGAGGGGCTCTCTGGAAAACACGCTGGCGGAGACGGAGGCCCGTTACAGCTCCCAGCTGGCCCAGATGCAGGGCATGATCGGCAACGTGGAGGCCCAGCTGGCCGACATCCGCTGCGACCTGGAGCGGCAGAACCAGGAGTACAAGGTGCTGCTGGACGTGAAGGCCCGGCTGGAGTGTGAGATCAACACGTACCGGGGGCTGCTGGAGAGCGAGGACTGCAAGTACGCAGGCCCAGCCGCGGGTCCACGCCGAGATGTGGGCGAGGGGTGGGGGAGGTTGTAGGAAGCAGCTGATGAACGCTGCGGGCCCATCAGCTTAGAGCCCTGCATGACTAGGAAGGCGTTAGGAAACTGGTGTGCTCTGGAGAAAGGCCGTGGTGTTCATGCTGCCGTCCCAAGCCTGGCCTTTTGGAGAACACTCTTCTCCATTCCAAGGTGACAAACTCCTCCAGGAGCCCGCCGTGGGCCAGGTGCTGTGGAGGATGCTGACGTAGATGGTGATGACTGTTTAGGGAGACAGGCAGACAGGCGACTGGAGATCACCATGCGGGGAGAAGTTTTTGGCATATTGGGAGGACAGTAGGTGACAGTCGTGTGACTGAGCCGTGGTGGAAGTGGGACATGAACGGTCAGCTGGGGCCCATCCGTGGAGGACCCCGGAGGTCACGTGGTGAGGGCGGGCTGTATTGTATCGGCCAGTTGGAGGCCTTATTTCTTTTTGAGGAGGAAATGATAGAATTTCCTTAACTGCCTGTCTTTCCCGCTAGAGTGCAGAGACAATATAATACATATTTATTCCCTGTGCTTGGCATGTAGAAGATTCTTAGTAAATGTTTCTTGGCCAAGTCAATGAAAGCTCAAAGCTGCTCTTTGGGGAGATGGCCCTGATGGCAGCAGGAAGAGCTGAGCACAGGGAGGGGGACCAGGTGGGGAAACTGCCCAGGAGGCCTGGCCATGGTCCAGGTGGCCAGGGGAGGGCCTGAGTCAGGGCAGGTAGAATCAGCAGGACGTGGCTGTCTGGACTCATTACTGGTAGAGTGGTTTCCCATTCTATGTTTAGCTGTCTCTGTTATTCAGAATCTTACCCTTCAGGACAAGTGTTGCAAAGTCAAACGTTTGCAAGGCCCAGGCCATGGACATGCACGAGTGACAAGGTTACATGGAGACTGTGGAACTGCAGGGAGCTTGTGCCATGTCCCAGGCAGGCAGGACTGTGGCCTTGGGGCCATTGGTACTGTGTGAGGTGTGGGTCCAGTACTGCTGGAGCCTCTAATGACTCAAGGGAAGCTGCGAGTCTGGATTTTTAAAAAACTATTCAATGCTTCTGATTTTAAAATATTTCTGACAAATTAACAAAAACATAGTGCCAGCCAAATTAAACACATTTCAAGCGGTTTGTGGTCCTCAGGCTGCCTTCTGGGTCTCTGAGCTCTTTGGTCTCCATCCAAGGTCCAGTGTGTTGTTTCTGGTTTTGAGCCCACGCCTGTCAGTCTCTGAGATCATCCTCCTTCCTTTCACCATGTATTCATCCTACGTTCATTCATTATTTCATCTTACTCAACGCATTCTGATTAAGTGCCAATTCTATCCTATGCCAGGTATACAGGGAGGGCTGCTGGTGTCACTGCCTAGTAGGGGAGACAGACCATAATAATCATTAATCACTGTGGAATGAGGTACAGGGTACCACAGGGGGATGGCATAGAGAAATCAGGGGAGGCTTCAAGGAGGATGTGACAGTCAAGTTGAGCTCTTAAGGAGGAGAAGAAATTGATTAGGCGAGTGGAGAGAGAAGAGAGTTCTAGTAGCAGCATGGTCCATGGAGGACCTGGAAGGTCAGAGTACCTGGGGCTCAGAGAGCAAGGGGCTAGGAGGTGAGGCGAGGGCGAGAGGTGGGTGCAGGTCCTATTAAGGAAGATGCTTTCCATCCGCAGCACAGGTGGGAGCCACTGAAGTTTTCAGGCAGGGGAGGGACACGATTAGATTTGTGTCTGTAGATGATCACTCTGGGCACTAAGTGGACTTTGGTTAGGAGGGGCCCGCGTAGGGCCGGGGAGATCAGTTAGGAGGCCATGAGGTGACACAGGCACAGGTGGCAGAGGTTGGGCCCAGGAAGGCTGGTGGAGAAGGCGCAGGGCGGAAGGGTTTGAGAGGCGTCCGAGGGGTGGAATTGGCAGGACCTGTGGCCGAGGTGGCCTCTTCTACTAATCCTGCGCCACCTGGATTTCTCCCGCAGGCTGCCAGCGAACCCATGCGCCACTCCCGCCTGCGCCCCCTGTGTGCCCGGCCCCTGCCTGCCGCGCACCGTTTGTGTGCCCCGCACCGTCTGCGTTCCTTGCTCGCCCTGCCCCCCAGGCCGCTACTGAAGTCCCTCAGCGCGGGTGGATCCTGGAGGGACCGGAGCTGTTCAGTGGCCACCAACAGCGCAGGGCCAGCCCCGGCCAGCAAGGAAACCCTGAGCAGGACCAGGCGGGGGGACCATCCCCAACGAGTTCTGACGCTACAGGGGGTGCCCAAGTCACTTCCAAACTGCCTCTTCCATTTCTGAGGGCAAACTGTTCTCCTTGGTGATGTTTCTGGCTGTCTGTGCTCCCTCAAAGAGCGTGTGTTCTTACTTAACGGGCAAATAAACCTCACACAATGGCCCTGCAAACACGGCTGTCTCTGTCACTCACGCTGCTGTATCCACAAGCCAATTCTCCTCACTTGGGCTCGGGAGGAATGTGGCCAAGTCCTATACTTGTTTCTATGCCTCTTCTGCTTCCACAGAGCTTGAGAGGTGTTCACGAAAAAGGCCCACATGCCATAAACCAGTTAAAACCAAGCAACCGGGCCAGAGCCAAGTGTTATAATAACAGAGTAAAGAGAAGAGGGAGATAATTATGCCAGAAACCAAGGCCAAGCTACTGTAACTGAGAGTCATACTATAACAAACCCACCCCTAAATCGCATTACAGCTGGTACAATGGGACCATTCATTCATTCAGAAAACTTTCACTGAGCACCTACTAGGTGCAGGTTCTGCATCAGAGGTTGGCTAACCCAGGAGAGAGCACCCAGACACCTTGCAACAATCTATGAAAAAAATACCATTGTTTTATCCATTTTATAAATGAGGAAACTGAGGCCCAGAGAGGTTAAGAAACTTGCCCAGAGTCACACAGCTAGTGAGTGGTGGACCCAGGACTCAAATCGAGGCTTTCAGTCTCTAGAGACACACAGCCAATTCATATTCAGTGCCCTCGCTGTTTGCAAACTACAGCTGGGTGCACAGGACACCAAGACATGCACGTGATCACCACCATGCAGACATTTATAACGAGAGAGGGAGCTAAGACCAGTGAGGCCCCACTCCGTCCTCAGTAAGGGCCATATAATATTAATATTAATAATAATAATAACAGCAATGACAATTGCTACCACTTATTTAGCGCTTATAATGCACCAAGTACTATGTTGAGCATGTTACATAAATTAACTTAAGCAGTTTTCATGATCCCCTTGTAAGGTAGGCATTGTAACCATTCTAGACATGGGAAACTGAGGCACAGAGTGGTTAAGTCAGTTGTCCAAGGTCACATGGAAGGACAAAGATTTAAACCTAAGTCTAGCTGCACAGCAGCGTTATTTTAGCCATTTTGCTACCCTGTCTAATTCCTACCCAGAAAGAGTATGAATTAACAAAGATTGGGAAAAATCTTAGCTTGAGGGGATCTGTAAAGGCTTTTTGTAGCTGGTGGCATTTGAGATGGGCCTTGAAGGTTGGAATGGCTGTCTACGAAGCACGGGCCAGGCAGGCAAGCGTGAGGGTCTGTAGGAGAGCAGGGGGTGTGGCTGGGGGGGCTCAAGGGCCTCTGTCACTGCCTGTGAGAGACAGTGGGAGTGAAGCTCAAATGGCAGGAAGGCATCAGACTATGGGGGGCTTCGGGTATCCCATAAAGAGCCTGGTCTCTATCCTGAAGGCAGTGGGCGGGGGTGCTGCAGGATTTGAACCCAAGGATGACATGATTGGAGTCCTAGTTTAGAAAGTTTCACCACGGAGTGTAGACAGGATGGCTGAGGGGAAAGGAGAAGCTAACAGGGTCTCAGCTAAGACTACGTCGGGGGGGAGGGGAGCATGGACAAATAAGGATCAGTTTGAGGGACTTAGGACCTGACTTGGCAGTAGATTGGCTGTGGCGAGTAAGGAGGAGGAAGATGGGAACAGGAATCTTGAGCACCTTTCTGAACCTCACCCTCCAAACACATAGTTCTTCCTTAATGAGCTGCGATGATGTTTCTATTAAGCATCTGCCCTCTGGCCTTGCGAAGAAGTGATGAGAAATGGATTGGATCCCGAAGCTCCCTGGAGGCTCTCCGGACAGGATCCCACACGCACGCCTGGCAGACAAGGTCGTCAGGCTGACAGCAGTGACATAAACACACTGCTCAGCAGGCAGTGGCTCCGGGCGAACAGGTGGTTAGTTTCAGTGCGCTGAGATGCCAAGGGAGAGGGTCTTCTGGCTAACTGGGTTTTCTCATAACTGTGTGCAAACCGGTAATCCTTCTTAATGTCAGTCCCTGTACACAACTTTTCTAGAATGTGCTCATCTTGATGTAATAGACTGAACAGACCAAATCTTTGCTTCTAGAATCCTAGACCTCTTGTGTCCAATATGCTAGCCACTAACCACATATGACTACTTAATTTTTAATTGAAAAAAAATTAAATAAATTTGAAAAATTCAGTTCCTTAGCCACACTAGTCACACGTGGCTAAGCGTTACCAAATAGGACTACACAGATATAGGATGTTCCCGACATTCAGGAAGTCCTAATGGACAGAGCTGTCCTAGACAGACGGAACCAGAAGGAGCCTTCCAGATGATCTGGCCCAGCCTCCCCCATTTTACAGAGTCTAAGACCCGGAAAAATGTGCTCACAGACACACAACATACAATCAACAGGTGGGAATCGAAGCCAAGTGTTCTGACGCCAAGACTAGCAGATCTTCCAGGCTCTTTATGCTTTCTCCAAATACCCAAGGTTTATTATTATTTAGGCTAATAAATATGTCCCCTTTCCGCTTCTTTCATTTCCCTAAGAATAGGGACATCTTCTCTGAGTTTCTGAGATGCTGAAACTCTTTCCTGGGCATATAGTTCCCTTCAAAAAAATAACTAGCAACACTGAACTCAGAATCATCTTATCCTTTGAGCATTCGGCTCAGTGAGGGCACAGGCCTTAGACTGTGGCCCAGAGCCAGAGCAGGAGCTGTCACACAGGAGTTGTAGGCCAGCATCAGGCCCCTGGATGTTTTGGGGGACTTCCACAGGCTCCCCTTTCCCCAAAACACATCGTCCAATCCAACCCAGTCTCTAGTTCCACACCTGTGTGTCATTCCAACTTGCCAAGACCTGTCGGACTCTCAAATGCCTGTTAAAAGTTTTTATATGAAACCAAGCGCCACAGCCCAGGGCCAGGAGTGCCACCCCTCACTGGAAATGGCCACCACCGACTTCCATGTCTGGATGGTTCTTCCAAGACAGAGGTGTTGCCAGCTACCCTGCTGCCTAGCCCGTCTGTCTCTCTTACTGGGTAGATGAAGACGCCATGGGCATAGCCTTTGGGAAATATTTATGCCCCAGCAGCAGGACCCCCTGGAAACGCGGCCCAGTGTGCCACACATGGAGATTCTCAGAGGCACTCTCTCCTCATACCAAAGCGTTTGGATTTAATAACTCTGGTTATTATTATAGGGAGACGTAGGCAGGGCCACAGTAAAGTAATAAAATCTCTGTCGTATTTGATGTTCGGGAGAAACTCCCACGGGTCCCAGGATCTTCCCTGAGTGGGACTGGAAATGAAAGAATGTGATTTTCGAAGACACAACTTTCCCCAAGGCCATTCAAGAATCTGGGCCCTGCTCCTGCAACTCACTGCCTCAGAGCAAGGCCCCTCTTCTGGGGGTGTGGGTGACGGCCACGGGGCAGAATCGCCACTCAGGGATGCCCAGCTGGAGGGCAATGCTGCCTGGAAGGCCCAGGAGTTGGGCATAGCGTGGACGGTTTGCTCTTAATTGCACTGGATGAATCTTTTTCTCCCCATTGTATTAGAAAAACTTTTACAATATAATCAAAAAAGAATATGCCTCTTCCAGGCCGTAACTGGGAAAATCATGAATAATAGAATAATTCTCCTTTTGTGTTTGGTTAGTTTTAACACCTGAATGCAATGATCTCAATCCGGCTAAATAGAAAGTTCCCGAGATCATTTGATGCCTATCTTTTTGAACAATTAGTCCAGGTAAGTTTATCTCTAAATAGCAGTCTCCCTTAACCACTGCATGTAAACAAACTCACAAAGGTGCATCTTGGCATCATGGAAAAGATCAGTGGTTTTGGCTTTGGAAAGCGCGGGCCGGGTCCCAGTTCTGCTGCTGCCATGCTGTGTGACTTGGCAGATCTCTTCATCTCCGTGCACCTCCGTCTGCTTCTCCCTTTTAGAAGCGGGGGTCATTCCGCCTCTTTCACAGAGTTGTTGGGATATGACGCTCATGAAAGTGCCTGTCATGATGCCTGGCATGTTATAAGGGCTCGATGAATGTTGGTTAGAGAGAAAGCTGCTTTGGCAAGGAATGTCCCTCTTTTCTGACTTTCCCCATTGACAATGGCGGCTGAGTCACTGTTGGGAGCCATTCTGAAGCCCGAGTTTCAGAAATCACACAGCAGCGGCAACACACTGGCAACTCTGTTTGCTCTGAGAGCACTGGATGAACTTCCAGTCCTGGCGTAGAGGCCCTGGTAGGGTGGAGGCCCTTGTGTCTGAGGCCCAGTGTCCAGTTCTGGGGTCCACTTGGTTCATCCCCGGGTGGCCGCCCTCTGCCCAGCCCTCTGGCTTCAGAGCAGACTGAAGGCCTCCCATGTGCTCCAATTTTTAGGCTTCATTCCTCGAGCTGAGTAGAGCGGGGACAGCAACTACAGCCCACAGGTCAAATCCAGCTGCTGCCTGTTTTGGTAAGTCAAGTTTTATTGGAACATGGCCACAGCCATCTGTTTCCGTGATGTCTATGTCTGTGTCACGCTGCACCAGTGGAGTTGAGTAGTTGTCGTGCAAAGAGAGTGTGTGGCCTGCAAGGCCTAAGATATTCACCCTGTGGCTCTCGAACAGAAAGGATTTGCCCATCTTGGTGGGGAGGAAACAGAATGTGCCAGAGCCCTGGTCCCAGGCCCAGCTCTGTCACTGAGTTGCTCTGCACCTCCGAGGAATGCACAGCCCCTCTCTGGTCTCTGAAGCATGAAGGCTTATTTAGTTCTCTAGGTTTCTTTTAGTTCTAGTAACTTAGCAGCCCCTGCTCAATTGCCTGGTCCCCATGCTCAGGGACTCTACCTTTTTGTTTATTGAGGGCTGGTGGAGAGGACAGCTTCATCTGAAAGGCAATGCCACACCTAGAGAGATGCCAGAGGGTCACTCAGGGAGCAGAGTCTAAATTCTCAATGGGGCATCCTTAAAGCAATAACATGGAAAATTTCTTTTAGCAAGAGAAGGCAGTAACAAGTAGTCTGAAGGCAGTAACAAGGAGTTCAAAGGCAGTAACAAGGGGTCCAAAGGCAGTTACCCTTCCTTTTCACAAAGTGGGAAGCTACTCACGAGGACTGGATAACTGCTAACGGGTTGTTCTGATGGCAGAAGAAATGAAGATTCCTGGGAAAGCTCCTGTATTCCATCTGCTCCCACGGTGGGTGAATAAAAGCCCTGGGCAAGAGAACATTCTCACACCTGGGTGCTTGGCCTTTGTAGCCAATCTGCTACTCAGCTTTCCAGGACCACGGCTTCTCGCGATAATGGAAACCCCTGCTCCTCAAGCTCTGGGAAGAGCGTTCGAAGGTCCTCCCTCCAGGAGGGCTGTGGCAGGCGGCTGCCCTGGGAACCCTGCTCCTGGTGACTGTGCAGCCCGCGCTTTGAGACCTGGAAGAGCTTCAGCAAAAGGTAAGGCGAGGCCTAGAGCTCTGGCATCGACGAGGAGGTGGGGAAAGAGGGCTGAGCATAGGTGGTGGGAGGCTTGGAGGGGCTCCCTGGGGGGCGAAATTCCATTGACATTCATGCTGATGAATTGAAGATGCCGGAGACAAACTTTGGCGCCGCCAGGGGCCCAACACCTTGGCTCTGCACCCAGCTCCACTCAGCCAGCACCGCTGCTGCTGACTGCGATGAGAGGACCCCGGTCGGCAAGTGGGTTTATTTCTTCGCCGTCCAGAGCCTGCCTTATTCAAGGGTGTGCTGCCTTGCAGTCACCAGCTACGGAGCGCCAGTACAGGCAATTGCTGTGCTGGGCGCTGTGGGGCAGACGCCGCCCACGGAATGAAGCCTCCACTCTTAGCCTGGCCTTCGAGGCTGCCGTGTTCTGAGCCTCAGTTCTCTCTGTGGCTCCCCTCCCTCTAACCCTCTCCAAACATCCTGTGCCTCTGCTGAGCCGCTATGTCACCCCCAAAATGTTTGTTCGCGTGTGCAATGCTCTCCTTCTCGTCTCTGCACATCCACATTCTAGCTGGGCTTTGAAGTCCAGGTGAGATCCCTGCCCCCTGGAAGCCTTTCTGGGGGCTCACCCCACCTGGGTGGGTCTCAACTTCCCTTGAACAACCGACAGCCCATATTCGAACGTCTCTCATCTTTCTATTCTGCCCCGGAGTTCCCACTCTGTACAAGACGGGGGGAAGGAAGAAACACCTAGCTTCATTTAAGAAAAAATATTAACCACATTTATTTATATTTTCTATTAAGTGCTGATATTCACTGGGTTCTACCAGTCTGTGTGTGGTCATTTCCACTAGTCTCCTGTTTTGTTGCTGCCAACAATGAAATGGTGGTTATAATATTTCTGGAATCACCCTTGATTCTACTGGATGTCAAGGCTGGGCTGGGAATTTTCACATACCTCAAAGGGTATCTTTGAACCCTTTTAACAGCCCTCTAAGGTGGATATTAATATTTCTGTTTTATTTTACCAGCTCTAATGTCACAGAGCTGGCAAACTGCCAAGCTGTGATACGGGGCCACGTAACCATTGCGTTGGTGTCTTGAGGAGGTGGACGAGGAGAAAAAGGGGGGTCAGGTGACCCCGGTGCAGGGTCATAGCTGTGCAGAGCTGGGGTTCCAGTCTGAGGGGCTGTCCCTGTGACCGCCTCACTGCTGCCAAAACCCAGCTAGTGGTGTTCCATCCCCTCCCCTCTACACGGGACCCACGGTGGAGCAAGACGTAAAACCCCACCTGGGTGTTTACACAGTCCCACGGCTCAGCCTGTCCCATCATAGGTGGAAGCGAAACCTCAGATAGTTCACGCTTAAAAATACATCAGAAGGAAAGTGACGGAAACGTCCCTGTTATGGTCCAGGTCACATTTTGTTCGTTGCCATGAGCACATCCTCACGGAGCACGGCGCCTCTCGTTCCCAGATCCTAAGCAGGAGGGCAGGGAATGCTGGCTTGGCCGTCCAGGTGGACAACGTGAAAAATGATGCAATGACGTTACGACCCAGAGGGTTCACCGGAAGCCGGGAACCGCTGCTTCTAGATTTCCTCCTCTCTGCCTCTTTGGCATCGGGTACAGGACCTTCTGTCGGGGGAGGAAGGAGGCGCAGCCTTTTAAAAGAACCCACCCACCCGAGAAAATGTTTCCACTGACCTAGGAAGTAAAACAATCCAGTCCCCCCCAAATTTTGGGATAATTTAATATGTGTTTGGTTAAGAATCAAGTCCTAATCAAAAATGAAGTCAGCAAGACGGGGTTGGGTCTCAACAGTCCCAGCCGCATTTGTTGAGTGTTTATGATGCGCCAGGCTCCACCCAAGTGCTGAACATAGTTTATTCCATCTTCACCACAACCTGTGAGCTAAGAATTGTCACCCCCATTTTACAGGGGAGGATATTGGGGCTCAGAGAAAGAGACTTGCTCAAAGGTCCACCTGGCATGTGACGGCGCTGAGATCCTAACCACAGTCCACCTGCCTCCCACGCGTGTGATCTTAACTGCTGTCTTTGATTGTGCGTGAAAATTTCTGGTGACCAATAAGTATTTTCTCATTTTATTTAGTATAGAAAGATTCCCCCAATCAAAGCTGACAGACAGGTGCCCCTGACCAGAGACGAGCAAAAGGAGAGGGACGCTGAGCGGAGGGCTGCTGGCTCGGATGCTCATCTGCCTCTGTTGTGACAGGTGCTCCCGCGATCTTGGCCTGGCCGACTGGGGGAGACCCACAGCCTGCACAGGCTCCTGGGTGCTGTGAGTCTGCACCAGGGGGAGCTGAGGGCCCAGCAGGAGTCCCCAGGGGAGGAGCTGCTGTGTTTGGAAAAGAACCTGAGCAGGTGTAAGCAGCCAAGAAACAGCAGAGGCCGGTTTAAGGAGCTTGACCAGGAAGAGCGACAGGCCTTTTCCTTGGGTTTGCACCTGGGTGATGCTCCCTACCAGATGAAGTCTTCTCTCCTTCAGCTGACCTCGTCTCTGCTCAGAATTAAAGACCCTTGGACCCAGGATCTTGGAAAGGCAGTGCCGGCAAAGGCCGCCCAGGGGTCTCTAGTCCAACGCTCCCATTTTAGGGATGAGGAAACTGAGGCCTAGAGAGAGGAAACTGCAGTAGATACAGAAAAGAAGATGAGGAGAACATGTTTTAGAGGCTCATCTCTTGCTTTCTGTGGGAAATGATTCAGATGGCCGATTCGAGGACTCAGAGAAGGATTAGACGTGGAGGGTCAGAGAAGGGAAGTGACTGACCTCAGCCACATTGCTAATCGGCAGAGCCAGGATTAGAACTCATGTCTCTTTGATGCTCTTTTCTTTCTTTCATGCTGCCATAGCTCAAAATTTTTTAACAGGTAATGACTGAAAAAGGACAAACACAACTCTGTATGGGCGTTGCTCTTTCTGATAAAGTAAAAATAGAGATAATGATGAGACCGTTTCAGACACGCAGACAGATGTGGACGAGGGGGCTGCAGTCGCCCTGCTGCTCCCCTGGGGGTGCAGGTCTTCAGCGCTCACCATGCTGGTGTCTCAGGTGGGGAGGAGTCTTGGTGGGGGGCAGGTGAATCCACAGAAGCCCACACTCTGAGCCGCCCGCTGGGGGACGAGATCCGGATTGAGCTGGACACGGAGCCCACTGTGGACCGGAGCAGGGTGCTGGGGGAGATGCGGTGCCAGTACGAGGCCGTGGTGGAGACCAACCGCCAGGACGTGGAGCAGTGGTTCCAGCCCCAGTGGTCAGGGCGGGGCTGCCCAGCAGGGTGGCCATCTGGGCAGGGAGGTGACCGTGTCTGTCTGTGCACCTGTGTTCCAGTCCGAAGGCATCAGCCTACAGGCCATGTCCTGCTCCGAGGAGCTGCAGTGCTGCCAGTTGGAGATCCTGGAGCTGAGATGTTCAGTGAACGCCCTGGAGGTGGAGCTGCAGGCGCAGGCTGCGCTGGTGAGTCCCTCGGCATGCGTGGGAGACACGGCTTGGCTCCAGTTCCCATGACATGAGGCTCTGAGAAATTAACCAATTTGCCCCTAGTCAGAGAGCTGGTCGGGAGAGAAGGACAGACACTGAGGCCGGGTTGTGGATGGACCGTCTCCACCTGTGTCTGTGCTGCCGGATGCCATGCCATCCACGCGCCACTCCCTGGGGCCACACACAAGAGTACCCGTGTGACCTGTGCCCCTTGTAGCATCCCCTCCTTGAGTCCATCCTGTGCATACACCTGAGGCTGCTGGGGCAGCAGCAGATACTACACACAGGGTTACCTGTCACTGCGGATAAGAAGGAGGCAGAAACGAGAGGCTCACCTGTGGCTGCGGCCCACCTTACAAAAGGCTGCTCACCAGGTGGGGCGAGTGTCCTGCAGCTCTGCAGCTTCTCGGGAACCTTCCACCTGTGCTGTGATTTTCAAGGAGGTGCACGCTGGGGCCACTTTCCTCTTTCAGCGCTTGGGAAACTGCATCTTTCTTCTGGTTCCTGGCCAATAAATCAAATGAAGTTGCACGGTGAGAGTGAGTCTACCGTGGCCAGGTTATTTCACTGAGTCACAGTGAGTATCTGGTATAGTGTTTTTTAAAACAAATTTTATTGTGTACATTTAAAATATACAATGTTATGATATATACATATATAGTAGGATGGTTATTACAGTGAAACAAATTACCATCCATCATGTCACATACTCTCCCATCTTCCCCCCATGGCTAGAGCAGCTATAATCTACTTGTTTAGCAAACATCTCCAATACGATACAATTTTAGTAACTATCATCCTCATGTTGTACGTTAGACTTGTTCATCTTCCATATCTGCCGCTTTCTCTCCTTTGGTGTTTTTTAGACTATGGCTGTGACCCATTAACCATCTGTGAAGTCATTTTAGTGGGTTTTGATCAGCAAGAGAGAGAAAGAGAGAGAGAGAGAGAGAGAGAGCGAGAGAGCATGAGAGAGCACACAAGCTATAGAATGAAATGAAACTATAGAAAAAAGAAGCATTTTTATGTGGACCTGGGGTCTCAGCACATATGAGTGTCTCGGGTTGCAATGTACAATGTAATTCTAACTGGGTTGTGCTCACAACAGTTCAAACATCTTTCAGCTGGGGAACGGGGTGTCTAGAGCAAGCTGACTTGTTTCGGGCCACACAGCTCGTGGGTGGCAGTGCTGGGAGCAGAGCTGGTATAGGACCCCTCCCCGCCACTTGAGAACAAAGTCCTTGTTATCCCACATTGTTAGCCTAGAAGGACACTCTGCTGGGGAGAGAATGGGCCAAATAATTCAGTCCTACCTGGCTGGGTCACCTGCCTGTCCTTGCCGTCTGCCACCAAGTTCCACGGCCAGGACTGGGGAGTCTCCTCTCACTAATCCTGGGTAAGGGTGGACAAAGGATCCTGGGCTCCCTGTTGCTGGGTGGAGGCGGGTGCTTCAGAGGACACTCAGCTCCAGGTTGAGGGCTGACAAGGGGTCTGTGGATGGTGAGTCTAATTGATTTGGCTCACAGCCTGCTTGTGGGACATGCAGACCTGTCTAATCTCATGGCTCTAGGAGGAAAATGACCTTGTCTTAGAACCTCTCCCTGTAGCTCCCGTTTCCCTCTGCTCGCTTGACGCTATATCCAGCGCTGTACTCCCAGGGACCCCAACCCAGACGCTAGGCTCCTGGGCGTCTAGACCAAGGAGGAGTTAGCCCTCCACGTGCTTCTTTCCTTTCCAAGAGTACCTGTCCTCTGCAGGTGACTGAATGTTGGATGGGGTGTGGCTCCACCCTCACAGACCTCAACCACACATCAGCACTCCAACCCTGGCACCCACACGACAGAGACATGAACAGCAGCAAGAGGGTCGCTCTTCACACGGCCCCAGTGTCTGGGCTCCCGTCCAGACCTCCAATGGGGAAGACCTTGTAAGCAAATGTATTGCTAAAGAGATAAATAAGAGATAAATAAACACTATGCAGAGACTAACGAGTTTCAAGAAAACTTGGTTTTCAGAATTTTTTGGATTTCAGAATTGCAGATAAGGTCTTGCAGCCTTGTGCTGCTTTATTCAAAGCAGTTTCATTAGCAATTGATGACCACTTTCTGGAATGCGAATCCTCCCAAGTAATTCCCAGAGCAGCTCTTATAATCTCTGTTCCACAAAGGGAAAATAAAAGCTCCATGGCTTAAAAGGACACAGTAAAGCCAGAATCTGCACTTCTGTCTGACTCCAAAATGCCTTTTTTTGGTTTGTTTAACCACACCACCTTTCCCATTCTCTCTTTTCTCGTTCTTCTAAGTCAGTGCTACTTGATCCTTGCTGCACATTGGGACCACCTGGAGAGCTTCAAAAAGTACTGATCCTGGGTCCCAGCTCCAGGGATTCTGATGTCGTTGGTCTTGGTGTGGTCTGGGCATCAGACTTTCTGAATGTTCCCCAGGGATTCCAGTGTGCAGGCAAGGTGAGAAGCTGCTCTCGATGGGTTTTCAAGGTGAGCGGGCATGTTCCCGCCAGATGTTTCTACACACTGTGATCAGGATTGTCCCCTTAGAGCAGTGGCCATCAAGCTTGAGTGTTCATCAGACACTCAGAGGGCTCGTTAAACTGCAGATTGCTGGGCCTCAACCCAAGTTTTTGAACTCAGTGGGTCTGGTTTGGGATCTGAGAGTGTATTTTTCTAACTAGTTCCCAGATGTTGCTGACGCTGTTGGCTAAAGAACCAAACTTTGAGAACTGCTGCCCTAGAAGCTGACACAGCCAGCCTAGGAGAATGTGTAGACACTAATTTTATTTCAGCACAATGTAGAACCAAACATACAATTTTCTTCATCAAAAGGCATCTCCTCTGTGCCAGCTCATCCCTGCTTGATGCTTGCTAAGTGCCTTGCTTGGATTGTCCCTTTCCTGGGTCACTGTCGGTATGTGAGAAAGGTCAGGAGTGACTCGTGGGGGGAGCATGCAGTTTCAGCAGAGAACAGTTGTTCCTAGGGTGTACGAACAAACCAGCTGCTTCTGCCCTTTCCAGGGGCTGCCTGAGTTTGCTGAGACCCCCAGGATCCAGCCGGGACCTCGGAGCCCTAAGGGGAACAGGAGCATCTCAGTGGCTTGTGAGATGATGAAGCAGTTATCCTTAGAGAATGATTTTACTAGCACACTTCAGATTATGCATTTATTTTTTCCACACTGCTTAAGAGTCCACGATATTACTTCATTGATTCAACATGCAAGCATTGTCTGGGAAGTGTCTAGCCATTGTTCATATAATGAGAACATATTACAGGGCTGGATGTACATTACTTGTGTGAGTATCTTTGCTTGGTCACCCTGTGTTGCTCATTACCTGCTTACTTAATTAAACACCTACTGGTGGAGGACCTGCTCTGCTCTCAGACTCTGTGCTGGGCTCTGGGGACATGGGGGTGAATGAGGAAAAAGCAAGAAGACAAACCCCCCGGCCTCGAGGGCTCTCTGATCAGCAGTGGGGATGACACAGCCACAGTGTCCCAGGGTGGCTTTGCAGCCAGAGGAGGCTTTGCAGAGAGTGTGACTGAGCCCGTGTGTCTGGAATAGACACCAGCCACCAAGGTGTTTCAGACTCAAGATATTTCATAATCATAGGCTTGTCATGTGCAAAATAAGGCAGAGTGTTCATATTTCCCCCCAGGAGGATCTTTGAACTATGCCCAAGAGCTACTTTTACCCTGGCTGAAACAGAATTCTATATTTTCTTTCTTTCTTAGATCCCCGATTATCAAAGATCTTTCAACTCTCTCAGTCCATCTTCTGGAGTCTCTTTCCCTGACCATCTCCCCCAGGCAGGGTGAGCCTCACGAACCTGATCCCCCAGCGGCTGGGTTGCAGAGAAGCCGTGAGCAGCAGATGATGCCATGAGAGGCCAGTCTGAGGCTCCCAGGTGGCACCTCTTGGGCCTGGTCCCTGTGCCTGTGTGCAGAGCTGGCAGCTCAGGATTGCACTGGTTTACACCCATCCACAGGCCACAGTGGGACCTGCTTCCCTACACATGTGCCAACGCTGTGGGCTATCACCCAGCTTAAAAAAATCTGGCAAGGAGAAAACAGCATCTCATTATTCTTTTAGTTTGTATTTCTTATTCATAAATGAGCATGCATTAATATACAGGTAAAATCCTATTTCATTTGAACAAAAAAAGTGCCTTTTCCATTCGTCAAAGGCTTAAGAGTAGGATACCTAGTAACAAATTGATATGCTCAGTCTTTTCTCTAGAGTCTTCATGGCTTCCTTGATCTAAGATTGTTTGGGGGACCATTTCCTAACCCCTAGGAGATGCGGCAGTACTAGGCTCTATACATGGCAGTTGTCTTAAATCTTTGCATGCACTACAGTGTGTGATGGGTGATATTCTCACACACGGTGCCATTCCCTGGGTGCCCCTGACATCTTCCTGCAGTAGGAGCCATGATGTGGACAAGGCAAGCTCTGGGTTAGGCACCATCTCCAGGTGCCAGCCTGCAACTCCACACCTGTCTCTCCCGCTGGGTGAGATACACCGTATGTACCAACACTACATTTGAAAGTAGCATCCCCAGACCACAGCTCTCACCTGCATCTGCAGTAGACTTCATGCCTCTAGAGGCTGGTGTGTCTAAAGTCAGAATCCGTGCAGAGAACTTTGTGCTCACAGGCGAATGAAGGAAGAGGGGCTACAGGCTCCCGTCTCTCACACTCCGTCTTCACCACTTCTCCTCAATCAACCTGGCTCATACTTGGTCATCAGGGGCCACGGGGACTCTTTTTAAAGAGTTGAGAAGGAAGATGATCTTAGGATTCCCACCCCACATTGGCCTCCTTTGAGAAAAATGCAAATCAGTGGAACCAAGCAACTTTACAAAGGGGCACGCCACATGCCACACTAGTGTCATTATGCAAAGCAGCACACTCAGTAAAAGCCCCAGCCAGGACCACGAGATCAAGCTTCAGCAGAGGGGGCGTCATCCGGATATATGAAGCTTCAGCAGTGACGTTGTAAATTAACAAGCGTCATGTATTGTGATTAGAAGAAATCACGGCTGTTAGCCCATGGAATGAATCCTGGCAGAGGATAAAGTCAAAAGATGGATTCTACTTAGCAAATCAAAGGAGACAACTTTAAAAGTCGAGTTTTCTGGTTTATAGAGGAGCGTGTTGCTATGTGGTGAGGTGGAGGAGGGTAACAAAGAGTTGTTTGAAGATGTAACGTATGCAGATTGCACCCAGTGGCCTCTGAAGGGTGGGATGGCCTGGCGTGGGGATGTCTCCTAATGCTGGTGTCTGTAAAGGGTTATTCATCAGTGAGCTCTGACTAACCCTGAGGTTAGAGTTGACCACGAGTCACTTTCCTGGGAAACCCGATCTGGACAGAATCCTCAAATTCTGTTTCTTCTTGCTAGAACTGCAATAGCCTGTGTTCCACATGTACATACCTGGTCCCTACAGAGGTGCATGTTCAGCTTTTGTTTTGTGCTCAGAGTACTGGAAATAATCATTTTCCTAAACACCTAGTTACAAGCACTTTGGGGGTCTTGTTCCACATTAGGTTTTTCTTAGTCCTAGGGGCCAATTTATCTACTGCCACAAATTTGGAGAGAAAACTTTTGGTGTCTCAGCAGTCAGCTGTCTTGGGTGCCTGGTGCCAAGAACTATTGGAATGTGGACTTTAAATTATAACCATTTTAGAGACGGGGCTTTCCTCTGGGCATTTTCCTACTTAGCTCTTGGAGAAACACTGTTCCGTTACAGGGTACCACAACATCTGTATTTTCTGAGATACGACAACAATAACATGCAAGGCCAGATATTTGTTTTATATCTTAATTTCAACTTCTTGGCCAGTTTCTAAGCCTTTTAGCCCTTCTTTGTTCTAGCAACGACACAGTTGTTCTCTCTGGGGGTGGGCCATGTGGTGGTGATCGGTCTCTGGTGTTGAAAGACACGGATGTTGAGAGCAGGCTTTTTACCTTGTCATGGGGTTGATCTTAGAAAAATGACTTCACACCTCTGGTCCTCAATGGCTAACGCATACAATGGGTGCTCAATAACTGACTTTAGAGTCAGGAAAGCAAGACATGAAGACGGAGACTCTGATCTCTCAATGTCCTTTGACCTTCATGGCCAAGTTCTTATTTGGGAATATTGTTCACTTTTTTTGGTTGTTGTTGTTGTTTTTTCTGGCTTCTTGAGCTCACCCTTCTTGGTCCAGAGGAGCTGTGGTTTTCAGAGTCATCCTCACACTGAAGAGTTCTTGGACATATTGTTTGAAACATCATGTCAACCCAAGTTATGGTTCTTTCCTGATGGCAGCTCTGTTTCCTGCTTAACCAAGTGTATGTCAAGCATGTGGCACAGTGCCTGGCCTGTAGGATGTCACTTATGAGTGGATTTATCTAAGTCCTATAGCTCCTCAAAGTGAGTCTGAAAGGCAGACGACTAAAGAGAGAAGAAAGGTAGAACTTACTGATAACCAAACACCGTAACATCCATCAGTAACAAGAATCAGTTTCTTCCTTGTACAGAGAAGGCTGGTTGAGTCTTAACCAGGTGAGAACCACTGTCATCATGGGGTCAATCCTCCTGGGAACTGTGGACCAGCAGGAATGTCCACGCCTCCAGCATGGGCCCATGCATCACGAGGCCAACACCCAGTCAAGGTACACACATCTGGTGGCTAAAAGAACTTTTCTTCTTTGAAAAATAAGAAAAATCTTCTGATTTCCCACCACAGTCAACCAGATATCAAAGAGTCAAGAGCCACCTCAGATTCCTCAACATTCCTTTAATGAGGTGAGCAATTTTTAATAGTAAACCTGATAGCTGAGTAACAGGATGATGGCACAACAACAGTGAGGTCAAAGCATTTGCACCAACACCCACCTGGGATGGGTATAAAAGGGCCGGGAGGAGAGGAGTTTCTCAGACTCCATAGCTCGGACTTCCCCGCTAATCTGAAACTCCTGTGCAGCCTCAGCCCAACACCATGACTTCCTCCTGCATCAGCCTACCCTGCTCTCTGGGCTGCACCACGCCTCTGGGTGCAAGAAGCGTCCCCGTCCCTGTGGTTGAGGTTGAGTGCCCGACCAGACCGGAGTGTCTCTTGGCCAACCTGGCCCACGCCAACCGAGTGCGTGTGGGGTCCACCCCTCTGGGCCGACCCAGCCTCTGCCTGCCCCCCACCTGCCACGCGGCTTGTCCCTTGCCTGGGACCTGCCACATCCCTGGCAACATCGGAATCTGTGGGGCCTACGGCGAAGGCAGCCTGAATGGCCACGAGAAGGAGACCATGCAGTTCCTGAACGACCGCCTGGCCAACTACCTGGAGAAGGTGCGTCAGCTGGAGCGGGACAACGCGGAGCTGGAGGCC
>CAUYRT010014191.1:0-63853 GCA_963574885.1 Lepilemur ruficaudatus
AAAGGATAGTATGCAGCATCACATCAAGTCATTAGCTAAACTTAAACAGTTGGCATGCTAGTGTGATGTCTCTGATGTTTTGCATCCTGATCACTGCTCCCTAAAGAAATGTACTTTCGGGTGGCATAGTAATTTTGGCATTAATAAGTTTTTGTTGGTTTGTTTCATTTTTTCTTCATTGCTTTTTCTTTTTCTTTCTTTCTTTCTTTTTTTTTTTTTTTTTAACTTTTTGTGTAGAAGGGATCTGTTGCCAGGCTAGTCTCAACTCCAATGCTCAAATGATCCTCTGGCCTTGGTGTCCCAAAGTGCTGGGAACACAGGCATGAGCCACCTCTGCCAGCATGTTGGTTACTTTAAATGTGGGCTCTCCTATTGTAGTAAAATCTGTTTTAATCTGTTTTGAAGCATAAAAGCAAAAACAAATATTGCTTCTAAAAACTGTTACTGGGTACCTACCCTATAAGCTGTGATGGAGTCAGCTGCTTACTGCTGCCCTCCAAGATGCAAAGGCCTGGGAGTAGTCCCTTCGTGGGATACCCCTGGGCTAGTACAGATTCAAGATTATAGTGAATATTTTTATTTTTTAATTGACATGTTCTACAGGTTGACCTTCTTGCTATGCAGATTGCTCTCCTGTGGAGAAATTTCATAGGCTGTTTGATTGAATGGAAGGCATTCCTTTTTTCTCCCTTCTTTCTTTTTTTCTTCTTTCCTTCCTTTCTTTCTTTTATTTTTTGCTATCTAGTAATTAGAAGGCGCTATTAAATAAAACTGCAATTAAAGATATAAAATGTGAAAAATATCTAAGTTGCTAGTCTGTTTATAATTAAAGACTTTTGACTTTTTATTTTGAGACAAGTTCTTGCTCTGTTGCTTGGGCTAGAGTGCCGTGGTGTCACCTTAGCTCACTGCAACCTCAAGCTCCTGGGCTAAAGCGATCCTCTTGCCTCAGCCTCTGGAGTAGCTGGGACTACAGGCGTGTGCTACCATGCTTGGTAAATTATTTTCTTATTTTTGTGGATACGGGGTCTTGCCATGTTTCCAAGTTGGGCTTTTGACTTTTTAAAAGTAAATTTACCTATTTAAAAATTAATGCCCAGTACTGAAAAAAATAGTTTTTTAAAGTATTTTATTTTTACAGGAAGGCAGAGAAGCAAGCAGCATGATAAAGTCATTCATCATAGTCAGCTTAAAATTGGCAAAGCTCACACCAAGCACAGGCTCTGTGGAAGATTTCATGGTCAATTAGGTAAATACATGTATAAAATGGACCCAGCACAGAAGATCACAAGGCCAATTACTGATCATGTTTAATTTCACCCCCCTAAGTCCCAGAAGTAATTTTTCCCCTCACAGTTCTATAATATCCATATAAAATGTACAATCAATATTTTTAACACTATAGAGAGCTTTATAATATTTTATAATGCAGAGTCAATTAGTTCATAAGTATTTTTAGATTTAGTCTTCTATAGTACTGAGAGGTTTTCAAGAAACCCCCAGCTAAGACTGTCTAGACTATTTTCCATGACAGCATGATGGACATAAGTGTATAATTTTAAGTATGTATTTTTCTATTTGAAATACAAATTTGAGGCACATGTTAGTTGTTTGCATTTGTGCAGGATTCAATTTATATTATAGAAAACCTGCTGACTAGTGTTCCATTCAGGAGCATTCTGTCCTACTATTTTATGCATGTCTGTATTCATACTAGAATAGTATTAAATGAACCTTTTATACTTTAAATATTCAAGACTTTTATATTCAAAATTTCTTCTCTTACTGTCAAACTAGTTTGCCTAAAGGCAAGGTAAGATCAAGTTAGACTCTCAAAGGTAGAATTAAATTTTATCATGGCATCCATCATAATATACAGTTTGCTTAATATGCAAATAAAGAGCATATGGATTCAGAGAATAAAGGATTTTCTAGGTAGCGTGTGAAATCCAAGGGACCGCTTTTATAGAATAGATTCCTTTTAAATTTACATTTCCATCATTTTAATGAAAATACAGGGTAAACAAATTATAATAGAAATGTTTTAAGTTACATTTTCAATTCAATTTTACTTCTACTGTATTATTTTTCATGGCAGCTCTTTATTTAAAACTAATAAAAATAAGAGAGAAGGAATAAAATAAATATATAGTGAAGAAATCATTACCTCAGCCTTTTTGGAGAGTTCTATCCAGTCATTTTTGTTGTAACTGCACATGATGCTAGCAATCAGAATCTTTACAAAGAAAAAGGAGAGAATATAAGTTCAAGTAGTTACGCAGTTGTACACAAAGATATATTAATATTTACTTATATGCATTTATAGTTATAAACTGTATGATAAAAATTAGTTTTTAATCTGTTGAAAAAGAAATCATTAGAAAACAGGAGGGTATTATAATGAATCACAGGATGACACTTTGGGCTACAGACTTGTCAGAGACTTTCTTACTCACTATCTGTGAACACTTGAGCAAGTTACTTAACTTCTCTGATCCTCAGCATTCTCTTTTTAAAATGGAAATAATACTGACCTCGCCATGCTCCAAAAATGGCAATGGGAATTACATAAATTTGTTTGTGTGAAGGGGTTGTCTAAATGATGCAATTCCATAGAAATGCTTAGTAATATAATTACTGGTATAGGTGGAAGGTTTCAAGTGATGGAAAGAAAAAAATAGTGTTTCCTTCAATCATAACTTATTATAGTGTGCATAATGATACTTTATTCATAATGCATTATAGTTTTAAATTGTATTAAATATTGATTTAATTACAGTCTTACAGAAATCCTATAATAGAGCCCATATAATAGAGTAGTAGTTACTAGCAAATGCTCTGAAGCCAGAATCCAGGTTAGAACACTGACTCCACCACTTATGTGTGGCCCTTAACAAGGTATTGTGTTTCCTAATTGGTAAAATGTACATTTAGTATGGCTTACTTAGAAAAGTAATAATAACCCAAATATTTATAGCAGCACAATTCACAATTGCAAAGTTGTGGAAAAAACCCAAGTGCCCATCAATACATGAATGGATTAATGAAATGTGGTATATGTATACCATGGAGTACTACTCAGCCATAAAAAATGGTGAACTAACACCTCTTGTATTAATCTTGTTGGAACTGGAGACCATTTTTCTAAGTGAAGAACCACAAGAATGGAAAAACAAACACCGCATGTACTCATCATTAAATTGGAACTAATCAAACAACACTTATGTGCATATATGGAAATGAAACTCATCGGAAATCAAGCAGGTAGGAGGTGGCAGGAGGAGATGAGTGAATTCACACCTAATGGGTACCAATGCACACTATCTGGGTGATGGGCACACATGACTTTGACTCAAACTGTACAAAAGCAGTTTATGTAACCAAAACATTTGTACCCCTGTAATACTTTGAAATAATAAAAAAAAGTAATAATAGCAATTGCTAAGACTTATATAGCTCTTATGAAGTTCTAGGCACTGTTTTAAGGGCTTTTATGTTCCCCATATTACGCTCCCCATTCTACAGACACACACTGAGACATAAAGGTCAGATAGCTAATAAGGAGCCAGCCAGGACTCATATCCAGGCAATGTGACTGAGAGTCTGTGCGTTTAATCACAAGGTTTTGCTGGCCCGAAGTAAGTAAACAATACATGTCCTTAATTACTTTTTATCATTACTATTTCAAGACTACAAGATGGAGACACAAAGAGTTTGCGCCAAGCATAAAGTCACAGACTCTAGTGGTAGACAGTGTCCACTAAAACCATTGTGCTCTCACCATATACAGCCTTTTTATTTATATGAAGGAAAAAAACAAGGATATGCTGTGAAAGTCAGATGAAAATCATGACCCTATTGGAGAGAGTTCTGAAAAACAGGGTGAGAAGCCTGTGTTTTAGTGGGGTTAATTTTTTTCTCCTGATAGATCATAAACTCCATGGGAGCTGGGACTGCTCTGCATCATGCATCACTTTACCTGCAGTACCTAGCACGGTGTTTAGCACATAGCAAGGAATGAACGAATAGATGTCACCAGGGGTTTAGGGGCAGGAAGTTGCTTTATCAGCTTACCCTTTTAAGAAGATTAAGAAGAAATGATTATCATGGGTTGGAGAAGGAAAAAATAAATAATTGATGCAAATTCCTGGCAAATCATTATAGGAGTTGGAGTGAAGAGTGATTAGGGCTGATGCAGGCAGTGGCTTTTGGATCACATGTCAAAATATACAGGACTGGTCAAGGAGAGGGAGCATTTAAAAAAGAGGAAGCAAAAGAACTGAGAGTCTGAATCTGAGTCACTGAGAAAAATCACAGAACATCAGTCAGGATAAGGTGGAAAAAAGGATCAGAAATAAAGAAGACAAGAGAAACAGCAGATTTATATAGATTCCTGAGAGAGAGGAACAAAGAGGAGAAAGTAAAAGTAGACGGTGAATAGGGGGCAGAAATTAAGCCTGCCTAATTATTGTTGGTTGAGTTTTGGACTCAACTTTTGTGTCCAGTGAGGTTGCAGCTTTTGAGCATTTGGGAGAAAAATGTAAGAATATATGTTCCATGGCCTTTTCTCTAAGGTCCAAAAGAAGTGAAAGGTCATATTTCAACCTTCATTTGTAAGCAGAAAAGGGTCATAAGTGTAATTATGCTGCTTCAGTTAGAGACGCTCTTTCTGCCTTTTGCAAGTGATCTAAGAGCTCCAGGATGTTCCCCCTCCACTCAAAAGGCCCAGGGAGGAGTATCAAAGGGAAAATAGATCTTCCAGGACTCGCCCTAACACCTCCTGGTGTACGTATCCTTTGCATTAAAAAAAAAAAAAAAAAAAAAAATATATAAAAAAATATATCAAGGACCCATTTGAAAGGAAAAAATCCACTGGGAGGAAGCCTGAGGGCAGGTGACAGTTTCCTATTGTCTTTAGTGGCCTCAAGGCAGAGGTCAAGTAAAAAAAAAAAAAAAAAAAAATTCTGCAAATCTAAGGATTTAGGGAACAGGCAGAGCCCTGAGGCTTGTTGCTAGAATTTCAAGGGCAGAGTCAGATACAAAGATACAGATTGAAAAAAAAGATTTTAGCCATTAGATACTAGTTCCCCAGTAGTGAAACTGACAGGCAATATACAGGTTTTTAGGAAATTTTATTACTTAAAATGAAACAAGATAAAATAACAACAAAATAACCACGAAAAAGCATGACACCTCCAAGCATGATAAAATAACCCCCAGATTCACATCCCCATAAAAATATAAAGTGGTTACTCAATCAGTACAGCCACATGTCATCCTCCTCGCCAACGCCCCTCTCACAGTGCCATGGAGGGTCCTTTTGGTGGCCAGCTCCAGCTAGGCAGATGGGCTGACCAAAGGAATACACTGCCCTGCTGGAGAAGCAAGGCTTACTAGCACTGACAGCAGGATATGATATATGCTCTCAGCTAAGGACTAACACTGTTCCTCTTTTCTAAATGGCAATTTTAATTTTGATAAAACTGTTTTTGCTTCAAATTCATATTGATTGTGCCAGCGTTGGTTAAAATCATCATTTGTCCTATAGGTTGCTGAGAATCATGTAGCACTACAATTGGGCTTGAAGAAGAGAAATAAATATCACCAAGACAATCATCCAGGACATTGAGAATCCATGCCATCAAATGCCTGTCCAGGCAGTGGCTGGATATGAGTGGGCGGCCTCTGATTGGAGAGGAGTATCCACTGGTGGGGGAGATACATTATGTTAAGCAGAGGTAGGTTGTAATTGTATGCTCTGAGCAACCTACTACTACTTTGTTCTCCTTTCCCCATCTTTTGAAAGCAGACTCTACCTTCTTGCCCCCAAAGATGAGAAAGTACCCCCGACTGGGCTAATCACAGGGATTGGTTATGCTACTCCCATCAAAGTCCTTCACTGAAGCTGGAAAGTAAAAGCTCTTTTTCTCCTTGGTCCCTAAACTGGGAGGAGGTGTGCCCAGAGCTGCTAGAGACCACTGACTGCTTAGTTAACCACCTCCCTACCCCAAAGCTAGCTACACTAGGTAAAATTAAAGCAGAGACAGAGGAAAGGGGAGATGCAAGACAGTGAGAGAGAATCCACGTTGCAGCCCCTTTTAAGGCCAGATGCCTCACTAACATGTCTGTATATTTTAACTAATAAATACTAACTTTTTGGCTTAAGAGAATTCAGGTTATATTCTGGTTTCTATCATTTAAGAGTCTTGACAATGACTACATGCAAAATTAAAAATGTCACTTTTGAAGTAACTTTCTAAGCAATTTTTTAAGTTAACTAAATTTAACTTTCTACAACATTTAAAAGATGTTAAATGGTCTAAGCATTCTAAATATCCTTATCTAAAACCAAAGGATGGTTTGTGAAAATATATTATGGCACTCTATTTCAGAGGAATAAAGATGACTCCAAAATCATTTTAATTTTTATTAAAAGAGAGTGTGATTTTTTCAAAGAGTCAGGCTGAAAGATATTAACACTAAAAGGACACTGGGCTTAATTTAATCTTTCTTTGATGATCAGAAGACCCTTCAGTGTTTTGCTTGCTCTGTTTTTAATCAAGCAGGAGGGGGCAGGGTTTTTTTCCCTGTGAATAAAGAGAATTGATGGATATTTTATATTGTGAACCATTATGTAATGTTACTAGAAATGAATACCCAATGAAACATATTTCTAAATCAAAGTAACCTTCTCTATATCAATATTTCACTTAATTTATGCTATTTCTAGTGCTCCATTTTTTTATGACTCATATTTTAAAACATTATTGAATGAGGTGATACGTAAAAGCCAGATGCTACATAGTAGTTGAATTTTCTCTGCCTCCATCCTACATTTTATGGTACACGATCTGGTGGGAGATACAAACAATGTCAGTTAATCAATTAACAGCTAATTTGAGCACTGGCTACGGTAGGCACTAAATAGCACACAAAAAAGAAACCTGAGATATTGATTTAGAATCTTTGGTCATGCAAATTTCGACCAATATTTCTTGAGCACCTACTATGTTCCAGTAACTGTTCTAACTCAGAAATGATGAACAAAACAGAAAAAGTCCCTGCCCTCCTACAGCTTACATTTTAGGGAGGAAAACAGTCATACAAGTAAAAAATACATTAATAGGAGAATTTCTAGATCAAGATTAGTACCATTAGGCAATAATAAGGGAGAACATGACATAGAATCAGTGGCACACATAGAGCCCTATCAGATGGATGGTCAGTAAAGGGCTCTCAGAGCTGAGGTGAGAGATAAAAAGGCACCTCATGTTGAAGAATGGAATGGGGAAGTGAATGCAAGATGGCATTACAGGTAGAGGTAACTGCATGTGCAAAGACTTTGAGGTAGGAGTGGGCATGATATGTTCAAGAAAAAAAAGAAGGCCTGCATGGTTGGAGATAGAACAAGAATAAAATGAGAGGTAATGAGAGGAGCAGACAATAGCCGTATCTCTGGGATCTTTTAACCCTGCAAGAGTTTGGGTTTTATTGTATGTGTAATGTGAGGCCACTGAAAAGTTTAAAGGAGAGTGATGAAATGATCTCACTTACATTTTCAAAATATGCTTTTAACTACTACTTTATAGGAAATGGAATAAGGGGTTAAGGGTGAAAGCAAGGAGTCCACTCATGATGAAATAATGTGGCTTGCATAATATCCATGGAGATGCAGAAAAACAGACAGTTCTGAGCTATAATCCACAAGACTGGTGAATGGTTAGATTCAGAGGGACACAGAGAAAAGTATACATTAAAAATGATCCCTAGATTATTGGTTTGAACTACTGAATTTTGGAATGTAGACAATTTACTGAGATAGAACAATGCTTAGTAAAGAAAGTAGTGGGGGAATATTAAGAGGTCCAATTTTAATATATTACATATAAAATGTCCAAGTATACCATTAGTGAAGACATCAGTTTTGCCACTGGATATACAAGTCCAGAATTCACTATAGAGGTTAAGGACAAAGGTGAAAATGTTAGAGACTTCAACATATAGTGGCATTTGAAATCACCATGCTAGGTGAATTCACAAAAGGAAAGGAATAAGCTAGAGCAAAACAAAGGGTCCAGGACTGCCCTGGCAATACAAAGGGATTTGGTGTCATGCCGCAGGAAGGAAGGGTTTCCCAAAGTAAAGAGCAGTCAACCGTGATGAGTGCTTCTGTGAGTTTATGCAACAGAACAGAGAACTGTCCACTAGATGTGACAATACAGAAACCATTGGCAACCCTTACAAGAGGGGTTTCGGTGAAGCAGCAGGAACAGAAGTCAGACTGGAATGGATTCAGGGAACAGAATATGAAGAAGTAGAGAGAGGCAAAACACAAATCTTTCTAAAGGTTTTGTTGGACTAGTAAAAAGAGAAATGAGGCAGCCTATAAAGGGTCATGGGAGGTCTAGTGAAAGTCTGTTTTTAACAAACCATCTTTGAGTATGTTTTTAGGCCAGTAGAAATGATCTGAAAAAGAGGAAGAAATTTTGAGGCAAGAGGTGATGATGAACCCAGAGCACAAGCAGAGACAGTGGCCTTGGAGAGGAACAGAGGCATTGTTTCTAGTTATTAGAATGGAAAGGAGGAGTAGAGAGAGAAAAACATGGTTATGGATACAGTTAGGTTTCCACATTTGGTGTGGAAAAGGTAAAATCATTTTCTCTGGTGTCTAAATTTTCTTTATGAAGAGGAGGTGAGGTCTCATGCTGAGAATAAAGAGAATAGGACAGAGGTTTGGAATTATAAGGGAGAGATGAAAGTATGAAATACTCTCTAAGAAAATGTGAAAGCAAATTTACTGGGTTATGATATGATTACTAGGCCAAAAAGGCAGATATATTTAATCAGTGTTAATAATTTTTTGAAAAATAAGATTGATTAGTAAAAGCAACAGGATAAGATGATTTATAAAATTAGAATACAGATTAGAGTCTGCTTTATATGGCTGAGCATAAATACAGGTTATACAGATTGTCTTAGAGTTGAGAAACATCTTATCAAGATGCTTTTTGGTGCTTCAGTCACCAAAATTTGATGTGTTTCATGAACGGTCATTCTTATAGTGAATTCTGCTATGTAGAGAATACTTTGACAATGAAGTTTTTCATAATGTTGACTTTCATTTTGACTAATGAATACAACTTAAGAAAATGTATATGCATGTAAACATCTAATTTCTGTAAGACATTAAAATTTTAAAGCATATAAAATGCCAACTGTAATCATTTATGAATCAAATTTTGCGTATTTTTTCCTCCCTGAAAAATACCTCAGTTAAAAACAATAAATGAATGCTTATTCTGAAAAAAAAATAGTGCTAAATGGCTTCCACTGTCATCCTTTGAAACTTTTAAATTAAAGAATCAAAATTAATGGCCAATTTTTTAATTTTCATAATTCTATTTCATTATGAAATAAAATTATTTTAAGTAGCTTTTCAAACTGAATTACAATAAAGTTCACACATTAAAAATCGAAGAACAACATAAAGTTTTCAACTGATTACAAGCAGGCTGTCTTGTCAAATTCCCATTAACTTAGAGTCTGTGCTTTAAAACACACATCGACAACACTGTTTTGGTATTCTGTAACCGTACTGTGAACTACATTGGAAATCCAGTCAACAATTCAGCTTCAAGACAATCTAAATTTTTTAGTAGGGAAAAAACTGCCAAGTGACAAAGGTGAACAACTGTAAATTACAAGTAGCCAAGTTTAGGTTTTGTCAAACAATTTAACAAAATCATTCCTACACTACTGGGATTATATTGATGAGGAAAAATAGCATGGGACATTTGATTTTCAAAGACATTTAAATGAAGAAAATATGTTTATTAAATATTAATTAACTTTATAACATTCAAATTTTAAATGTACTTTATGCCATAGTTCAAATATATTGAAAGTGAGGTTGGTGCAATTTTCTTGAAATGTACACATTGACTATAGGACATTTAAAATGAAACTCATAAGCTTTTCAAATTTTATTTGCTCATTGTTTACTTAATCATCATGATAAATAAGCCTAGTATTCTTACAAGTTGCTGTTTAAAATTATTTTAAAATTCAACCAATTTTGGTTATTTGGGGACTAATAAATGTCTTGTTTATATAACTAGTTCAAACATAGAAAAGTCATATTTAAAGTTAAACAATATACACATAGTTTCCATAAAAAATCAGAGATGTTTTCCACAACATAGAAAAACAAGCAAACAACATCAAGAAAACAACCATTGTAGACCACTCCAGGAACTACAGTAACTGTTGATTTTTCATCTCCTTTGATCACTCCTTGATGTATTTTTATCTAGTTTCTGTCCCCAATGTGCTTAGAAACTGATCTCCCCGGTTAACAGTGACCTTGCCAAATATATTAGATGCTTTTTAGCCCAGATCTTTATTAGAACTCTCTTCAGCACTTAAGACTATTAACCATCTCCAGCTTCTTTTTTTTTTTCTTTTTTTTTTTGGGACACAGTCTCACTCTGCTGCCCGGGCTAGAGTGAGTGCTGTGGCGTCAGCATAGCTCACAGCAACCTCAAACTCCTGGGCTCAAGCAGTCCTTCTGCCTCAGCCTCCCGAGTAGCTGGGACTACAGGCATGTGCCACCATGCCTGGCTAATGTTTTCTATATATTTTTAGTTGTCCAATTAATTTCTTTCTATTTATAGTAGAGATGGGGTCTCGCTCTTGCTCAGGCTGGTTCTGAACTCCTGATCTTGAGCTATCCACCCACCTCGGCCTCCCAAAGTGCTAGGATTACAGGCGTGAGCCACCGCGCCCGGCCATCTCCAGCTTCTTAAAATTGTCTTCTACCTGAGCTTTGGAGATACCACTTTTCCTATTTGTTGTAGTTGTTTTCCTACCTTCTCCCACTTCTTACATGTTGATGCACTCAGGGACCACTCATGGTCCTCTTTTAGTATTGCTTCATACACATTCATTAGACATCAATTTCCTAATGATTTCAAATAATATCTACATGCAGAAAATTCAGAATGTACACCTCCAAACTGCATCTTTCTCCTAAGTGCAAGAACTGCATAGCACCTATATTCAATTTGCCAAAAACCAAACTTATATTTCTCCACCCTAAATTTCTTTATTTCTCCATACTGAATATCTTTATGCTCTGCATTTTTGTCCCTGGTTAGAACACCAGTTTTCCTTTATTCTTCTCTCTATCATCACCCACATCCAATTATTCACCAAGTACTATTCTCTAGTCCACTGATTCTCAAATTTGTGTGAGCATTTAAATTACCTAAAGAGTTAAAAAAATAACCCCAATAAGTCTGAGTTACTTTGTATTGAATGAGGTCCAGGCATTAGAGTTTTTCCAAGGATCTCAAGGTGCTAATAAAAGTAGGAAAGTTTGAGTTCTGCTCTAGTCCATTTCCCAAATATCTCTTATAAGTGCTCTGGGCACTTCATCATGATGCTCTTAATTAAGATCCTCAGGAATGCTCCCCTAGATTACTGTAGAAGCTTCCTTATTAGTCAACCCATCTCTGATTTTAGCCTGTGTCATCTAATAAATCCCTCTAAAGAGACAAACCTCATAACACCCTTCTACTTCAAATCTAATTTTAGAATAAAATAAGCTCGTTCAGAGGCTATACAAGACCACCATGCAACTTTTGCTTTGACCACATTGAATTACTTTGCCTCCTGAATGTAACATGCATTCTGGATTCTGTTGATCATATGTCTATTCCATCTATTCCTTTTGTCTGAATGGATAAGGAATGGTCCCTGTGGTCTCAGAGCATATGGTATAACAAAGGAGACACATGTAAATTGATACGAAAATAATTATAGTTTAATAACCAGGATATACTGAGAGCAAAGAAAAGGGTGAACATTTATACCCGTGTTAATCCGGGAAAGTACCATACAAAAGTGACACTTAAGGAACTTTGAAATCACCCCTTGGGCATTTACAAACATAGCTTGAAAATATTGTGGGTTCAGTTCTAGACCACTGTAATCAAGTAAATATTGCAATAAAGCAAGTCACACAATTTTTTATTTCCCAGAGCATATAAAAGTCATGATTTATACTACAATATAGTCTATTGTGCATATAATAGCATTATGTCTAAAAAATAATGTACATACATTATTTAAAAACACTTTATTGCTAAAACATGCTAACAATCATCTGACCCTTCTGTGAGTCATAAACTTTTTGCTGGTGGAGGGTTTTGTGTTGATGCTGATGGCTGCTGACAGATTAGATTGGTGGTTACTGAAGGATGGGGTGGCTGTGGCAATTTCTGAAAATAAGAGAACAATGGAGTTCACCATATCAATTGACTCTTTCTTTCACCAAAGATATCATGAACTATTTGATAGCATTTTACCCACAGTAGAACTTCTTTCAAAAATGGAGTCAATCCTCTCAGACTCTGACATTGCTTTATAAACTAAGCTGATAAAATATTCTGAATCCTGTGTTGTCATTTTAAAAATGTTCACAGCATCTTCACAGGAGTAGCTTCCATCTCAAGAAACCACTTTCTTTCTTCATCCATAAGAAACAATTTCTTATTCGCTCACATTTTCTCATGAGATGGCAGCAATGCGTCATACTTTTAGGCTCCACTTCTAATTCTAGTTCTCTTGCTATTTCCAACACATCTGCAATGAATTCTTCCACTGAAGTCTTGAACCCCTCAAAGTCATACATGAGAGTTGGAATCAACTGTTTCAAAGTTAATGTGTTAATAGCTGTTAATGTGGCTATTTTGACCTCCTCCCATTAATCACAAATGTTCTTATTGGCATCTAGAATAGTGAGTCCTTTACAGAAGTTTTTCAATTGACTTTGCCCAGATCCATGAGAGAAATCAGTATCTACGACAGCCATAGTCTTACGGAATGTGGAATTACTCCATGATCCATGGGCTTCAGAATGGATATTGTGTTAACAGCCATGAAAACAACATGAATTTCCTTGTACATTTCCATCAGAAGTTTTGGGTGACTAGGTTCATTGTCAATGAGCAGTAATATTTTGGAAGGAATCTTTCTTTTTTTCTGAGTAGTAGGTCTCAACAGTGGGCTTAAAATACTCAGTATACCATGTTGTAAATAGATGTGCTATGATCCAGGCTTCATTCCCTTTATAGAGTACACGCAGAGTAGAGTTATCAAAAAAAGGAGTATTGTCTTCAATTTAAAGTCAGCAGAGAGTTGGCCTGTCCCTTGAAGCTTTCAAGCCAGTTAATGACTTCTCCTCTCTAGTTATGAAACTTCTAGATGGCATCTTCTAAAATTAGGCTGTTTAATCTATACTGAAAGTCCGTTGTTTAGTGTAGCCACCTTCTCAATTATCCTAGCTATATCTTCTATAACTTGCTGCAGCTTCTATATTAGCACTTGCTACGTCACCTTGCATTTTTATGTTATGGAGATGGCTTTATCCCTTAAATCTCATGAACCAACCTCTCACAGCTTCAGACGTTTTTTTCTCCAGCTTCCTCACCTATTTCAGTCTTCACAGAATTGAAGAAAGTTAGTGTCTTACTTGAATTAGGCTTTGGCTTAAGGAATGCTGTGGCTGATTTCCTCTTCTATCTAGACCACTAAAACTTTCTCCATATCAGCAATAAGGTGATTTACTTTCTTATCATTCATGTGCTCACTGGTATAGTACTTTTAATTTCCTTCAAGAACTTTCTCTTTGCATTATAGCTTTGCAGTTTGGTGCAAGAGGGCTAACTTTTGACCCATCTCAACTTTTGACATGCCTTCTTCACTAAGCCTAATCATTTCTAGCTTTTAAGTGAGAGACATGCAACTCTTCCTTTAACTTGAACATTTAAAGGCCATTTTAGAATTATTAATTGACCTAATTTCAATATTGTTGTATCTCAGGATACAAGGAGGCCTGAGGAGATGGGAGGAGATGGAGGGAGATGGGGGAACAGCCGGTCAGTGTTGCAGTCTGAACACACACACAACATTTATGGATTAAGTTTGCTATTTTCTATGGATATAGTCCCTGTCACCCAAAAACAATTACAATAGTAACATCAAAGATTATTGATCACAGATCAGCAATGCAGGTGGAATAATAATTAAAAAGTTTGAAATATTGCAATGATTACCAAAATGTGATACAGAAACAAGAAGTCAACACATGCTGTTAGAAAAACGATGCCAATAAACTTGCTCGGTGCAGGACAAACATTCAATTTGTAAAAAAAATGGAAAAAAAATAAAGATATCACAATAAAATGAGGTATGCCTGTATTGGAAATTGATCAGAAAGACAAAGGAGTTAGAGTACTGCAAGTAGAGTGTATAGCAACAGCAAAAGCACAGGATGCTGTGTTTAGGGAATGTGCTGTAACTTACGGAATCTCAGTTCAATTTGGCTGACTTTGAGGGAAATGAAGTGAGATATATAGGTAGGAACTAGTTTTATGCAGAGAAGGGACTAAAAGAATGGTTTCTAGTCAGCTGAACATTTGGATTTGAATTTTAGATCTCTGTCTAGCAAATTCCTGCTCCTCATTTCAAATTACCTTCTAGGAAGACTTCCTTGTTTCCCATTTCTTCCCTGTGTCAGGTACCCCACTTCTCAGATCCCTAGGATCCTTTGCATTTCTCTGCTATAACATTTGTTATATTGTATTCAACTGTTGTTTATATATTTTTAAGATGATTAAAGTTTAGGGAGATAGGGCTCCTTTTTTCATTTCTATATCTTTAGAAGCTAGTATTATACTTTATACATAATTGGGATTCAATAAATGTTTGCCTTAAAGGAATATTAAGATAGGTGAGAAAAGAAATTCCAAGCAATGTGCATTTTTGTTACCAATTCCAATATCCACATGTAAACATTTCTACATTCTAGAAAGAGAATGAGAAGAATAGATAGGTGATACAAGATAAGGGATTTGAGACCCTCTTATAATTTACAAGGTATTTTTATATCAAAAAAAATCCCTTATTTTTGTTTCTATATTTACATTAAAATAACAGTTTTATATAAATTATCTCATTTATTCCCCATGATAACTTTGAATTAAAAGAACTTTATACTGAGAATAATGAGATGCAGAGAATTCAAGTTACTTTACCAGGGTCAAGTTAATCAATACCAGAGGCAGGGATTAAGCTCAGGTCTTTTGATTCCAAGTTCCTCTCTACTAAATCAAGACTATACTATATTGATTTCCTATCCCTTCAACTTACTTTAGAGATTCCAGTTGACTTTATGTCCTCAGTCTTCTCATGGTAGATTGTTTGAAAGAACGTGTTCCCTCCCTGTTTCCATGTCCCTTTGCAGCTATTCCCATCAAGTGGTGGAGTTTATTTACCCAACCTTTGAGTTTGGGCTGACTTTGTGACTTGTTTTAATAGTAGAAGTGCTACTAAAATTGTGTCAGTGCTAAACCAAGACTTGAAAAGGCCTGGTATTCATCTGCTTACTGTCTTAAAATCCTACCTAGCCGTGGAAATAAGCCGGCCTTGCCTGCGGAAGGATGAGCAGCTGCATGACACAGGGATGAGCCATCGAGCTGAGGCCATCCTAGACCAGCCAGCTCCTACCCCACCTGGAACTTGACCACAGATGGAGTAAGACCAGCTGAGACCAGAAGGACCATGTGGAATAGTCCAGTTAAGCAAATTGCTAACATGAACAATCATGAACTAAATTCACAGTTGTTTCAATCCTAAATTTGGGATGCTTTGTTGTATAGCAAAGCTAACCGATGCCGCTTTTAGTAAGTATGGCAAAAAGAACTATCATATGCTGTGTACTTGCATGTGCTGAGACTGAATTTAATACTTCATATGCATTATCTTTAATACTTAGAACAACACAGCATAGAAATTATCAGTCCCACGTTACAGAAAAAAATAATTTCAAGAGGTTAAATAACTATTAACAGATGCATGGCTAATAAGAGTAGTTACAAAGATTGATCTGTCTGACTATAATATTTGTGCTCTGAATCATTTTTCTGTGCTCCTTAATCAACATTTATAGAAAATGTGTGGGTTTACTTTTATAGATGTTGAATTTTATTCAACGTGTATCAATTTTTATCACTTTCACTCTCAGAGGCTAACCTTAACCTCTTGCTCTTAGCCAATGTGTTATTTCACCATAGCTCCATGGATACCATCTAAGCTAGATGGGAGATAGAATTGCCTAGGAAATCATCAAATCAGAGGGAACAACAACTGAGCAAGAATCAGTATGGTAATGCACTGTCTCCCACCGTCTCCTGACCACTTAAACATGTTGAGCGCTGATGATAGGATAATGTTGACCCTTTACAGTCTGGCTCCAAATCATATTGCTGCCCCTTATCTTGACATAGCAAACAACCCCCTATATATTCTGCCCACCCACGTGTACTTTTAGGCTTCCATTCTTTTTCCCATGTTGGTCCTTCTTCTTGTAGTATCACCCTACATCTCTGACAGTATATCTCCTCTGTACTCCTTAAGGTCTAACTCAGAGTGAACCTCGATCATACCACCCTCAATGATCTCAGAGATAGAATCACCATTTTCACTGGGTATTCAAGTATGCTATGTCTACTCCAGGTCCTATTGCACTGCATCACAGATAAGTATTTTTTCATAGCACTGACTTCTCTTACCTTGCTTCTCTTCTTACTCCACTCAGTGGAAGAATGTGTTAATTTTATTCACCTTTGGTTTCTTATCATTTGGTTCAGCATTGCCTAGCACCTAACATGCATTTAATAAACATGGAAGAAAGGATGGCTTATTGTTAATGATTTTTTTAAAGCTTCTGATTCATACCTAAGAAGACTGTAGTACTTGCTACAAAGGTGCATATATGAGGCTATCATGATGTATATATATAAGAGCATGACCACAACTATATATATTGTAGTAACATTTTTCATATGTATATATGAATTTATTTTTAGAGCAGTTTTCCATTCACAGCAAAATTAATAGGAAAGTATGGAGATTTTACGTAAAACTTCCTGCCCTACCCAAGTATAGCCTTCCCCATTACCAAACTATCCCACCAGAGTGGGATTTGTTACAACTGATGGACCTACATTGAAAAATCATCATCACACAAAGTCCACAAATTACATTAGGGTTCATTCTTGGTGTTGCACATTCTTGGTGTTGGGTTTTGACAATGTATAATGACATGTACCCATCATTATAGTATTATACACAGTATTTTCATTTCCCTAAAAATTTTCTGTATCCCACATATTCATTCTCTCCTACCTCGCCAACCCCTGGCTACCACTGATCTCTGTACTATCTCCATAGTTTTGCCTCTTCCAGAATGTCACATAATGAAATCATAGAGTATGTAGCCTTTTCAGATTGGCTTCTTTCACTTAGTAAAATGTATGTAAGTTTCCTCCATGTCTTTTCATGGCTTGATAGCTCATACCTTTTTGGTGCTAAATAATATTCCATTGTCTGTATGTATCACCACTCATTTATCAATACACTTACTGTAGGATATCTTGGTTGCTTCCAAATTTTGGATATTCTGAATAAAGCCGCTGTAAACATCCTGGTGCAGGTTTTTGTGTGGACATAAGTTTTTAAGTCCTTTGGATAAATACCAATGAGTGTAATTGCTGGATCATAAGGTAAGAGGGTTTTTAGTTTTGTAAGAAACTGCCATACGCTGTCTTCCAAAGTGGCTGAATCATTTTGTACTCCACTAGCAATGAATGAGACCTCCTTTGCTCCACATCCTTGCCAGAATTTGCCATTGTTAATTTTATGAATTTTGGCCATTCTAATAGGTATGTGGTGGTATCTCATTGCTGTTTTAATGTGCATTTCTCTGATGACATATGAAATACAGCATTTTTTCATGTGATTATTTGCCACTGTTTATCTTCTTTAATGAGGTGTTTGTTAAGGTCTTTGGTTCATTTTTTAATCTGGTTCTTTGTTATTTTTGTTGACTTTAAGTGTTCTTTTTATATTTTCAATAAAAGTACTCTATCAGATGTCTCTTTCCAAATATTTTCTTTCAGCCTGTGGCTTGTCTTCTCATTTTCTTGACATTGTCTTTCACAAAGCAGAAGTTTTTAATTTTAATGAAGTCCAGTATATCAATAATTTCTTTCATGAAGATTGCCTTTGGTGTTGTATCTAAAAAGGCATCAACATATGCAATGTCATCTAGCCTTTCTCCTATGTTATTAATAACATCTAAGAATTTGCTGTTTTTGCATTTTACATTTAGATATAGAATCCATTTAGAGTTAATTTTTATGAAGGGTACAAGGTATGTGTCTAGATTCATTTTTTTATGTGGATATCCAGTTGTTCTGGAATCATTCTCCATTGTATTGTCTTTTCTGCTTTGTCAAGGATCAGTTGATTTACTTATGTGGATCTATTTCTGGGCTCTCTATTCTGTTCTAGTGACCTATTTGCCTATTATTTTGCCAATATTACAACTGTCTTGATTATTGTAGCTTTATAGTAAGTCTTGAGGTTGGGTAGTGGCAGTTCTCCAAATTTTTTCTTCTCTTTCAATATTGTGTCGGCTATTCTGGGTCTTTCAAAACTCCATATAAACTTTACAATCAGTTGTCAATATCCACAAAATAAGTCGCTGGGATTTTCATTGTGATTGTACACATCTATAGATCTAGCTGGGAAGAACTGATATCCTGACAAAAATGTCTTTCTAGCCACGAACACAAAATATCTTTCCATTTATTTAGCTCTTGTTTGATTTTGTTCTTCAGAGTTTTGTAGTTTTCCTCATATAGATGTTGTCATATTTTGTTAGATTTGTAACTAAGTGTTTCATTTTTGGGGGTGATAATGTAAATAGTATTGTGTCTTTAATTTAAAATTCCACTTGCTCATTGCTGGTACATAGGAAACCAACTGACTTTTGTATATTAATCTTTTATATTGCAATGTTGGTATAATCATTCGTTAGTTCCAGGAGTTATTTATTTTATTTTTTATTTTTTTGGTCAATTCTTTCAGGTTTTCTAAATACACAATCTGATTATCTGAAAATAAAGAGAGTTTTACCTCTTTCTTACAAACTTGTATAACATTTCTTCCCTTTTACTGTTTTATTGCACTAACTAGAACTTCCACTATGATTTTGAAAAGGAATAGTGAAAGAGATATCCTTGCCTTGTTACTGATCTTACTAGTAAAGTTTCTAGTTTTTTACCCTTAAGTATATAATATTAGCTGAAGGTATTTTATAGATATTCCTTATCAAGGTAAGAAAGTTTCTCTGTATTTTTAGTTTACTGAGTTTTGAACATAAATGGGTGTTGGATTTTGTCAACTACCTTTTCTGCATGCAATTTTTCTATTTTAGCCTGTTGATGTGACTGATTTACATTAACTGATTTTTGAATGTCAAACCAGCCTTGCATACTTGGGATAAATCCCACTTAGTCACGGTGTATAACTCTGTTATACACCGTTAGATTTGATTTGCTAAATGTTTTGTTGAGCATTTTTGCATCTAAGTTCATGAAAGATATTTGCCTTTAGTTCTTGTAATGGCTTTGTCTGGTTTGCTATTAGGAAAATTACTAGTTATTAGGTCCTCACAGAATGATTTAGAAAGTGCAAATGCTCCTTGACTTATAATGGGGTTACATCCTGATAAAACCCATCACATGTTGAAAATATCAAAAGTTGAAAGTTGGAAGCACTTTTTCAACTTCTGATATTTTCAACGTGTTGGGTTTACCTGGAGAGCACCTTGTCATAAGTTGAGGCACATACAGAATATATATTGTTTTTGCACAGTTGTGAAGTTGACAAATTGTAAGTTGAACCATTTAAGTTGGAGATCTTCTGTATTCCCTCTATTTCTATCCTCTGAAAGAGACTGTAGAGAATTGGTATAATTTTTTTCTTAAATGTTTGACAGAATTAAGCAGCAAACTTGTCTGGGCCTTGTGCTCTCTTGTTTTGGAAGGTTATTAGTTATTTATTCAATACCTTTATTAGATACAGACAATTAAGATTGGTTTTCTTATGTGAGTTTTGGCAGATGTATCTTTCAAGGAATTGGTTCATTTCATCTATGCTATCCAATCTGCGGGCATAAAGTTGTTTATAGCATTATTATTTTCCTTTTAATGCTCATGGGATTGTAATGCTGTCCATTGTTTCATTTATAATATTACCAATTTGTGTACTCTCTCTTTTTTTCTTAGTTAGCTTGGCTAGAGGTTTATTAATTTGATTGATCTTTTCAAAGAATCAGCCTTTGATTTTGTTGATTTCTCTATTGATTTCTTGTTTTCTTAGGCATTGACTAGCATTTATTTCTGCTCTAACTATTATTATTTCTCTTCTTCTTCTTATATTAGATTAATTCTCTTTTTTTAGTTACTTAAGGTGGAAACTCAGATTATTAATTTTAGATCATTCTTCTTTCCTAATATATGCATTCAATGCTATAAATTTCCCTCAAACTACTGCTTTTGCTGCATTTCACAAATTTTAAGTTGTGTTTTATTTTCATTTAGTTCAAAATATTTTAAATTTCTTTTGAAATTTCTTTTTTGACCCATATGTTTTATAGAGGTATGCTGTTTAATCTCCATATATTTTGGGATTTTTCAGATATCTTTTGTCATTGATTTCTAATTTAATTCCATTGTGTTCTGGCAGCATAAATTGTGTGATTTCTATTCTTTTAAATTTTGTGTTTTACAACCCAGAATGTGGTTTATCTTGGAGAATGTTCCACATGAGCTTGAGAAGAATGTGTATTCTGCTGTTGCTAAATTAGTCTATACTGTCAAAGCACATCTAGTTGACCGATGGTGTTGAGTTTATGTCCTTACTGATTTTCTGCTTGCGGTACCATTTCTGATAGAGAAGTACTGAAGTCTCCAACTATGATAATGGGTCCATTTATTTATCCTTGCAGTCTATTAGTTTTGTTTCACATAGTGTGATGTTCCGTTGTTAGCTGCATACATATTTAGGATTGTTATGTCTCCTTGGAAAATTGACCCCTTTATCATTATGTAATATCCTTCTTTATCCCTGATAATTTTTTCTGCTTTGAAGTCTGATTTATCTGAAATTAACACAGCTACTCCTGCTGTCTTTGGACTACTGTCAGCATGAATTTATTTTTTCCCATGCATTTACTTTTAATCTATATATGTTTTTATATTGAAAGCAAGTTTCCTGTAGACTACCCATAGCTGGGTTTTGTTTTTTGATCCACTGTGACAAGCTCTGTCTTTTAATTTGCACATTGAGATGACTAACATATCAAGTGATTATTGATATAGTTGGATTAATATTTATATTTGTTACCATTTTCTATTTTTTGTCCTTGTTATTTGTTCCCATTTGTGTCTTTTGTTCTTTTTATGCCTTTATAATTTTATTTGAGCATTTTATATGATTCTATTTTCTCCACTTTCTTAGCATAGCAGATGTACTTCTTTTTTTAATAGCTGTTTTTCCAAAACTTGCAATAATATATTTATAATTAATAAAGTTCACTTTCAAATAACACTATATTACTTCACAGGTATTGTGAGTACCTTATAATGAAATAATTCTGATCCTCCCTCCTGTCTCTTGTATTATTGCTATTATTCATTTCACTTATATATAAGCATACATCAGCATATGTATTATACTCAAGCAAACAATCAAATATGTTGTTGCTATGATTATTTCAAACATTATTAGATCAATTAAGAATAAGAAAAATAAAAGTTTTTATTTTATTTTCATTTATTCCTTCATTGATGCTCTCCCTTTCTTTGTGTAGATCCAAGTTTCTGACCTATAGAATTTTCCTTCTCTCTAAAGAACTTTCATTAACATTTCTTGCAAGGCAGGTTTACTAGGAAAAAATTTCCTCCATGTTTGTCTGGGAAAGCTTTTATGCTTCACTCTGGAAGAATAATTTTGTACAGTACAGAATTCTACATTGGTATTTTTTTTCTCTCTCTCTCAATACTTTAAATATTTCACTCCACTCTCTTTTTGCTTACATGTTTTTTGACAAGCTGGGTGTAATTCTTATCTTTGTTTTTCTATAGGTAAGGTGTTTTTCCCTTTGGCTTCTTTCAGGATTTTTTTCATTATCTTTGATTTTCTATATTTTGAAAATGATATGCCTAGGTGTAGTTTTGGGGGCATTTTTTCTGCTTGATATTCTCTTAGATTCCCCAATCTGTGGTTTGGTGTCCAACATTAATATGGCGAAATTCTCAATCATTATTTTTTAAAATAATTTTTCTGTTCCTTTTTCTGTTTCTTCTCTTTCTGAATTTCCCATTCTGCATATGTTATACCTTTTGTAGTTACCCCACAGTTCTCAGATATTCTGTTCTGATATTTTTGTGTGTTCATTCTTTTTGTTTTTCCATTTTTGACGTTTCTATTAATATATCCACAATCTCAGAGATTCTTTCCTTAGTTGTATACAGTCTACCAATATGCCCATCATAGGCATTTTTCATTCCTGGTCAGCATTTTTGACTCTAGCATTTCTTTTTGGTTCTTTCTTAGGATTTCTGTGCCTTTGCTTATATTGCCCATCTCTTCTTGCTGTCTACTTTATCCATTAGGGACCTTAGCTCTAACAATTAATCACTTTTGTTAAAATTTCAGTCTGATAATTACCACAACCCTGGCATGTCTGGTTCCGATGCATTCTCTGTTTTTTGGGTTTTTTTTTGTTTTTTTTTTTGCGTTTTGGTATGCCTTTTAGTTTTTTCTTGATAGCCAGTCATGATGAGCCAGGTAAAAGGAATTTCTGTAAATAGGCCTTTAGCAATGTGGTAGTAAGTCTTGGTAAGAGGTGTGGTGAGAGCATCCTACAGTCCTATGATTAGGTCTCAGTCTTTTGGTGAACCTAGGCTTCTGGACAGTGAAGTTCACAAGCATTTCTCAGTTTCTTTCTTCCTCCTTAGGTGGATCAGAATGGCCACAGTGGGCTGGAGTTAACTGTTTCTCTTCTCACATGTGGAAAACTAGAGCTGAGTGTAGATGAGTATTTCCCTTCCCCTACGTCAGTTAAGCAGTGATAATACCCCAGCAGTTTAGGCTTTTGTTAACTGGGTTCTCCTGTGGGCAGGCCTTGTTAAGAAGAACACAATGCTCTGTCATATTTTAAAATGGCCCCTTTTCCCTTCCTTCTATGGATCCCCAACCCCCCAGCCTGTTAGGGAATGCCCCCTGCCATGGTAGATTGTCTTCCATGAAACTTAGGAAAGGGATGGGGGTTGGGGGGAAGCCACAAGCAGGAGGTGAGTGACAGGTGAGCAAGCAAAGCTTCATCTATATTTATAGCTGTTCCCCATCACTTGCATCACTGCCTGAGCTCCATCTCTCCCTCCCCCAGTCGGTGGAAAAATTGTCTTCCATGAAACTGGTCCCTCATGCCAAAAAGGTTGGGGACTGATGCAAGGAGGTTCTTCTCTAACTATTACTGTGGGAACTTGGTTAAGCTTCTAGAGATAAATCTCATAATATTGTTGGGAACCCCCTCTGACTGTGTCCCCAGCTCTCAAGGTAATTACATGGAATGATACACAATATTAAATAGTTTGAGCACTTCTTCTAATATCATACATACAAAATATGGTATTGTAAAGATTATTGCAATATTTTCTGTAAAGATTTCAAATTCTCAAATAAAAATTTTATGTAAATACTAAGTGTTATGGTAATTATTTTGAGATGTAGCTCTTTTGCTCTCATTAAGTATGATTCCATTTTTAATGTATGTTCAATTAAATAATCCTGCTGTGTACATTATTGGTGGTACTGTGTCTTAAGCACTGGATAATAAGTTCCTAGAAGACATGGACAGTGTCTTCTATTTCAGCATGTCCCTGCAGGTAGGATTTGCTGGCCTTGTTTGCCAATATGTCTGACACATAGCAAGAACTCAGATAATATTTGTTGAATAAAGAAATGAATAAAATAATTGTTGAGATGCATTCAATGTTTGTTAAATGCAATGCTTTAAGAAGTCAAGGACTTGTAAAAACAAACAACATGCTCCTTTCTAACTACATATACCATATGACCTCACATACATTCTAAGTGAAGGCTTAATGTTGCATCCTCTCTTGCCTGGGAGACTCTGCCCTGTCTGCTTCTCCAACCTCATATATACTTTCCTAGATATACACATGGTGCTCTCCCGACCTCCTTTAAGTCTCTGCTCAAATGTTATTGTCTCAGTGACACTCTTTAAAATTGTAAACCACCCCTTCCCAGCTCTATTTTCTTTCTTATAGAACATTCTATTATATAATTTTCTTATTTAATATATTTATTTTTTCTCTCTGCAGCTGGAATATGAACTCCACTAAAGTAAGAGTCTTTGTTTCGAATACAGACTACTGCTGACATGTAGTAGATACCCTGTAAATACTTGTGAAATGAATAATTAAATACTAACATATGGTTTAAATGTCTTTCTGCATCAGCTACCTGATCTATAAAATGGAAATAATTTGATTGCCATACTTATTTCTTAGAGATTGTTCTAAGAATTACGGGGTATTATATATTTGACATTAAATAGTTTTCACTGAAATTCAATGATTATTTTTATAACTGAGAGAATAATGTCAAATTCAGATTTGCCTTTTCCTACAATTTAGTTAGAGTACAAACAGTGACATTTTAAAATAGCAGAATACTTTGGTTTTAAACATTCACAGATAAGGCTTTTAAAAATCTGTCATTGGAAAGGGTAAAGAGTATCATCTTCATATGGTCCTTTGATCTTTCTGTAGTATCACATTGTGGGCATATTTGTAAATTAATATAGTTTTTAAAAAATGGTAATCTGCAGAACCAATTTTTATATATGGATTCATATTTTACAGATATTTTAAAATTATTTTTAGATTTAGTTAAACACTGGAAAATTCACTAATATCTAAGACCCCTTTTATTAACTTATGCTTCTTAGTTGACATTGCTTTAGCAGAATGGAGATTAGGAAATTTTTCCTACCGATCCAGAAAAAATTCTAAAAACCGCAAGCCCCAGAGATGTGTGCCTCTTTGATTTGCAGGACCTATGGGATGCCACTATTGCAAACAGATGCCATGTCAAGAACAGAAGAGTGAGCTGGGACTGGCTGCAGTGTTGCATTAGGAATGGACGGATGGAGAGTGGGGTGGAAATTAGGAATCAAGCCCTTTACCTGAGCATGCATTCTAAACCACAAAGCTGGAAGCTGCTTTTCTAACCCAGGCTCTGCATGAGATATAAGGATTTCCATTGTACCTGTCTTTCTCCTATGCACTTCTATAATACTCATTCATCACCCTTCTCCCCATGAGACCATCTCCTTCAGCACTATATGTTCAGTGTCCACCCCTGAGCCAGGAACGAAGAAGGATCTGAATGGAAACTAGAAGAACAAATAAACTAATGATCCTGTGCACTCTTCCTGCACAAATGAACCCATCTTCACTTTTTTTCAGCTCTCCTTTCTCCCCTTCATAAATTTCATTCCCATCACAATTTTCCTTATCTCTATTAGATCTTTCTGTACAAGGAGGTAGTTCCATGTCTGGACTCACTGCTTTCACCTCTATTTTGGGCTGCCAATTCTCCCAACAATGGGCACCTTGGTGAACAACAATAAAAACAAAACCTCTAATTTTCTCAGGGTGACAATTAATGATGCTGAAATAATAAAACATTCATTATATCATTGCATATTGATAAATAATTCCTTTGCTGTAATATGCTATTGTTAATACTTAGAAATCCACCACAGATGTTTCCTACATTTTGTAAACATCTTAGGGTTTCATCTTCATTACAGATTTTAATTTAAAATGTTTCTTCTCAGGAGCTTGGAAAAGTGACTTACAACAGAAGTAATGACAGGACCTTTTTCAAAGTGATCGGAATCTTTCTGGTATAAACATTATACAGCATAATGAATGTGTTGGCATTTGTTCCTTATTTGCATACTATAAAAATAAAGCAGAGTGTACAACTTCCTGTTAAATTCACATTACCTGTTAAATGAAGATATTCAAAAGGCAATGTGACCTAATTAAAATCAAGAAATAGCATTCAAGTCATATTTATATACTTCTAAGATAATACATATGCTCTAATATTTACAATGTGTGCAAAGGGTATATACTTCATTGAGCACACTGAAGAAATAAAAAAAAATCCCCAAATTTCTTCGATCTAATTAGTCATGTCATAAAATTATTTATTATGAATATTGGCTATATCAAGTACTGAACTAAAGTCACATTTGCATATAATCAATGCACTGACAGTTGTAATCCAAAGCAAACTCTGAAGGTCCTTCTCAAAGTAATGCCTTTTTCAATAATGTATCTAGAGCTTAAAAATAAAAAAGTATTTTTTTCTCTTAAATGTGCCTTTTCCTTATTGTTCACACTTTCTAGCTTGCTCATGAATGCCCAGATGTTGATATCAATGCTGTTTTCAAGAAACAACAATGAGATGTTTGTTTTGTAATCTTTTTCTCCCTTCTCCCACACATAATTATATGATCTTTGAAACTTTCAAAACAAATGGGAGAAAAGTAGCCTTTCAAAATAAAGTAATTGTATGGCTGGGGTTTGTAGTCTTCTAAATTAAGAGTAGATTATTCATTTTTTTCTTACTCTATCAGATCTTCCATTTGAAAGTTTGCTTTAAAAATAAATGCATAAGCATACAATTGTCTTAGGAATTATTGTATAAAGGTATACACAATTAAGAGTTGGGCAAAAAGTAAGACAATTTAAGGTCATTAAATGCTTCCTGCTTTGATAATTGCTATATATTTTCAAAGAGCATTATAAAACCTACACTGCTGATTATTCCAATTAATTAGAATAAAGCAAAGAACAGGCTGTAGAATAATTTGATTTAAAAACAAATTCTGGCTCAGAACCTTTTGAATTATTTACAACCACCTCAAATTGATCTATCATTTAATGAAAGAACAGAGAGGTGTCCTTTCCCCCTCCCCAAGTCATCATAGTATAATACCATAAAAGCTTCTGATGAGGATTTTCATCTCAGATGCAGCCCATGTCCCCACATGTCTCATAAATACTTTTAATGCATTTTCACATGCATGATTGTGAATGCCTATTCAGTGAAAGGGTTTACCATATGCTACATTTTTCAACCATCAAGAACAAAGGGCAAATGGTCCCTAGCCTTGTATCTGGAACAAAAGCATAAAAACAAAACAAAAACCTCGTGCATTTTTACTAAATAAAAGAATGAATGCAGATGGTAAAGGCTGCGTGGAATCTTCTTTTGGCACCATGCTGTTCTTTCTTGAGACAAAGTGTTCAATGAGGGACAGACAGGAAGAAAAGGAGATACAAAGGTAGTAGACCTCATGTGTCACCCAATCCATCTTCTCCCCTTGTAAAGAACTATTCACTACAGTATAGCATTAAATGTTTCCTTTGGTATACTTTAAGATTAATGGGGATTTTTGCTATTTAGGAATAATTCACAATATAGTAGGTAGTTACTGTCAAGAGGTTTTTTGTTTATTTTTTTTCCCCTTTTCCCTCTCAAGATACACTTAGCTATGCTTCTTGAATCAGGCTAAGTAATTTCTTCTCCTCTTTTCTTTAAATGTATTTTAATGACTTGGAGTATTGTTTCTCATTAAATACTAGTCAGGCAAGCCAGAGATATTTACTACATTTGCTAAATGCATAACATACTCTCCTCAAATTATATGTAAATAATACACGCATATGTACATACAGAAATTACATATAGACTATATACATATATGTACATGTACACTTTCCCTTCAACCAACTGTCCCAGAAATTCCACTCAGAAATAGCCACCTATGAGCCCAAACTACTCATCAAAACAAATAAACCAAACCAAAACCAACATCGAACAACCCCATTAAAAAGTGGGCAAGAGACATGAACAGATTTTCAAAAGATAGGCTAATGACCCATAAGCATATGAAAAAATGCTCAATGTCTCTAATCATCAGTGAAATGCAAATCAAAACCACAATGAGATATTATCTAACTCCAGTGAGAACGGCTTTTATCAAAAAGTCCCAAAACAACAGTTGCTGGCATGGATGTAGAGAGAAAGGAACACTTATACACTGTTGGTGGGACTGCAAACTAGTACGACCTCTATGGAAAGTAGTATGGAGATACTGCAAAGAACTCAAAGTAGGCCTACTATTTGATCCAGCAATCCCACTACTGGGTATTTACCCAAAGGAATAAAAAGTCATTTTATAAAAAAGACACTTGCCCTCGATTGTTTATAGCAGCACAGTTTGCAATTGCAAAGGTGTGGGGAAAAAAAAAAGTGTCCATCAATACATGAGTGGATTAATAAATGTGCTATATGTATACCATGGAGTACTACTCAGCCATAAAAAATGGTGAACTAATACCTTTTGTAACAACCTAGATGGAACTGGAGACCATCCTTTTAAGTGAAGTATCACAAGAATAGAAGAACAAAAACCATACGTACTCACTACTAAATTGAAACTTACAGATCAATACTTAATGTGCAAATATGCTAGTAAAATTCAAAGGAAATCAAGCAGGTGGGAGGGAGGAAAAGAGAATGGATAAATTTACACCTAAGGGTACAACGTACACTATATGGGTGATGGACACTTACAACTTTGACTCAGATGGTTCAAAAGCAATTCGCATAACCAAAATGTTTGTACTCCTGTAATATTAGAAATTTTTTTAAAAAAATCATTATAAAAAAACAAAACCAAAAAACATTAACAATTATGTAAGTCGGAAAGAAAACACTAGTATACAAATTTAATGTGAAACTTTTGTCCAGTCTAGAAAAATGCATTCTTTTCAAATTATAATTTATTACAATTAGTTATTTTATCAGTTGGTTACCAGCCTTGGTTGAACATACAAACAATTTCTTTTAAAGGACTCACTGTACCAAAATACCATAAATGGCAAATAAGCAGTAGGTTCTGTGAAACTCATATATAGAATGTTATCCCTACCTTATGTTTTTGAAAAAAATCTCATGAAAATTTTCTTTCAAAGCAAATCAGTGGCTGCATTGCATGTATTAAAGAACTTGTACAGTTTTGGCCTGGTGGTGGTTTCATGGTGCCATTTTTCTGATATGTATCAGAAGGAACTCATAAAATTACCTTGGCTTTTTAACTGTAAGTGCAAGGAGCTCACCTTCTAAAAATATTCTTGCTTTGATAGTGTTTATTCTTTACATGTAACTTTACCACCCTTAATTTCTTACATCTCTCTTATTTATTTGTGGAAGAGGTTTTATTCTCCATTGAACATGCTGTAGCTATAACATTTCTAAGAATCAAGTCTTCCCAGGTGCAAAATATTTTAGTTCACATATAGGTTAAAAATATTTAGCTCATATATTTAGCCACTATCTCCCTAAGCTTCCTAGCAGCAAACAGTATTGGAGCATTAATATTGCCTGGCTTGGCTTTTGGTATGGTTTGGTCCCTACCCCTTTTTATAACACTTCATTTACAATTATAAAAATTCTATGTTTCCTGCTCCATATTTAAATAAGATACTTATCAGGAATATGGCATCTTTCATTCTTTATTACTGATGAAATTTTTCCTGACATCTCTGCTGCAGCACCCCATCTCTGTGATACAGATTGTGATATATATTAAAAGAGGGAACACGTGTCTGTTAACTTCTGTAGCATTTAGGACTTGTATAAGTATAGCTTTTATGTTTTTTTATTAATTTTTATTTTGCATGTTTGTCCAATCTGTCCAGAAAGTTTATACTTCCTTAATGGTAGGAACCCTTTTTTATATACTTTATTTTCCTACATATAGCGTCTTACATTAATTAGCTGTACTCTTGATTAGCAGATATGGTAACTATTCAATAAACTTGTTTTACAATAAAGAAGGATAAAGGAAATGATTAGTCTAGGAAGAGCAATCCAATAATATTGATGCTTAAGGATCACTGACGTTTTCATTTCTCATTTTGTCAGAATTTTGTATTACATTAAATCACTTTTGTTAAGAATCTGAAAAACATGTCACAATTTAGGATCCTTACAAAAAGGATAATCTAATTCCTGAAAAGAATTAGCTCTGAAAGGACTTCAAACTGTGTTATTCCATTTACCTACAAGGAACAAATTCACATGAATTAGCCTTTCATTCAGCATAATCTGGTATAGAAACTTACCATCTTGTCAATATTTCATGGAGAGCTATATATAACTTGGCATAAGTGAAGAAAATGTATCTAGTGACTGTGCATGGTGGTGCTATATCTTTCTAGAATCAATGGTTGAGCAAATGCTTTACTCTCTGATTTTACTTATCCACTAGATATCAAATGTTTGAATTCCCCTCATTTTTAACTTTGAAAATGCTATATTCTGTTTTAGGTCCTAGGTATACAGTGACATTTTTTCCATCAGAAATGGATCCTAGAATACTTTGAAGCCACTAGCATATCACTTCTCTTGAAGTACTCCTGTCCTAGTCAGCAGTTGGCATTGCCTGTGGTAGAAAGCTTCAAATTATTCTTGGTGAAACAGAAAAAAAAATTCTATCTGGAAATCATTAGGGATCCATGACCTATAAAAGTATTTGCAAACAATATAATATAGTGAAAGAGTATGGGGTTTTACATTTACTGTGGACCTCAGGTAGGTTTCATAACCTTTTGGATAAATTACTAACCTCTGTAAGCCTTAGTTTCCTCATCTGTAGCATTGGGTTAATAATAATGGTTAGTGAATTGTTGGGTTAGTTTTTAGTCTTAAAGTATTTCTATTTATCTGTCTTTTATATATCTGTCTCTATTGCTATCTCTAACTCTATCTTCATTGCTACTTCTTGTATCTGTATTTTTAAGTGATAAACATAAAACACTTAACAAGGATTAGCTAGTTCCTTTTGCCTCTATAAAATATCCAAAATTATCATATATTTCTTGTATTAAATACTAAACCAAATATGTAAATTTCTATTTCAACAAATAACATACTACAATACATGCTTTTAAACAGAATTACGTTAGCTGAATGACTGAAATAAATATAGAAAGTACATTTCTTTTAAATAAAGCTATACATAGCAAGCAGAATCTTCTTTAAATAGCCATATTGTGTAGCCTGATATATTTGATTTTGATTTTATTTTACTATGTTGTTTTTACTTCAATTTTTTCAATATTTAAATACAAATATGCTTCTTATTAAAAACTACCTAGAACATCAACTCCCATGCAATAAGAGTGTTAACCATTGTAAACTCTGTCATGTCTCTGAGAAGCAGAGGAATTATCTTGTTATCAATTTAATAATGGAACATTGAAGTAAATGATGCCATCCACTGACACCCGTAACACTGTCTCTCTGGGGAAATTCAAGTCTGTGAGAACTGTCAATCTAGATGGATACAGACATATTAAACATACTCCCTTCAATCCATAAATCTACCCTTTCTGGGATGCCTTAATAAAAAGATTCCTTATTTTGATAAAGACAAGCTATGCAGAATATCTTGACATGACTGATCTATAATCTCTTTATTTAAGAAAATATTTTGTGGAAGGGCTTAATAAATAATTTAATACATTTTCCTCTCCATTTTTTTCTTCAGCATAATTCACACATAAATATATTCCTGAGGTTTTAAATTAATGAAGTATTACATAGAGATGTGGAAATGGATATAATAATGTATTTATTTCCACTATTGTTTTGGCAAGTTTTCTGCAAAACCATAGCTTATCTTTGTTGTTTTGTATTAAAATTTCCTCTAGTTCTAATTTATATGGATATAAAATATTCCCTTATATTAAAAGTATAATAATTTTCCCATGAGAAAATATGACAAGAAAAGTAAAAATTATAAACATAAATACATCACATATACAGTAGTAGAAAACAATGAAAATCTTCTCAGTACAAAAATACATTGTAGAACAGGCAGAAAGCAAAAAGAAACAAGTTCAATCGTGTTGTTTAACTACAAAAATGTGCTGATACCTTACATTGCTGATGCAGATTAAATTGCATTAATGGACATGGGTTTTAGCTAAAGCCTAGAGGCAATGACACCCATCCTAAGGACTGAAAAAGGAAAACAGATATAATGACAAGGCTAAAAGAAATTCAAGATGGAAATTGGAATTATAAAAAAGGCTCTTAAAGCCTCCAACTGATTTTGAACTCTTCCTCCCCTCCCTCACACCGTAGACAATGATATTCCAGAGTAAAGAGATGGCCTACCTGTCATGAGATCATTGGCTCCCTCTTGTCCAAATGTCTCCTAGACAACCCAAGTTGATATCCCACAGGCACCAGAAACTCCATGTACCCAAAACCAAACTCATCATCTCCCTCTCCAAATCTATGTCTCCTGGTACATTTTATCTTTAGTGAATGGAACCATCGAACATAGGGTTGCTTCTTCCTATACAATAAGTCCTACTCTTGCTACTTGAATAATCACCATCTCTGACAATTCCAACTCTTAACACCGCTCGAAAGCCCACCACCTCCTCCACATCCATTACCCTTGTTCAGGTTGCCCTCACTTTTTACCAGGCCTTCCTATAGACATAGTACCTAATAGCTATTTAAGATATATTATGACTTGAATTCTCAAAACAATCTTGTGACATAGGCCCCAATATTCCCATTTTAAAGATATTTTTGAAAATGAAAAATATTTTTTATTAAAGGTTAGAAACAGTTTAGAAAAATGCAATATGACAAGTAAAAACCTACATCCAACCTCACCCTCTGCCTCTAGGCCTTTTCCACAAATGTCAATACTATTAATGTTGATTATCTCCATAAAAATACATATTTTATGCCAAAGAGATAATATTATGTCTACTATTCTACAACTTACACTTTAATTCCAAAATTGTCCTGGAGATTTATTCAATCTATATGAATATATATTTTTCCTTGTTTTCCTTAAACCATTACAAAATACCACAATAAACATTTTTCTACACATATATTGGGGATTTTATCCATTGAGTAAAATCTTAACAAGAGATATCTGGGCCAAAGAGCATATGCATTTAAAATTTTTATTGCTATGGTCAAGTTCTTCTGTAGAAAAGATACACTCATTTATAATCTAACAGCATCTGAAAATATCTATTTTCTTTTATACTCATATTCATCAGTCTTGACAGGAAACAGCACACTCAATTTTGGATCATTTGAGTAAAGATTACAAAAATTTAGATTTGGAAAAGCATAAGGGATGGTGGAGAACAGTGAGGATGCCAGTAGGAAGCCATTACCACCCCAAGACCAGAGGCTGGTGGAAAGGGCCACCGGACATCAGCTGAGATGTCAATGGTATCCAAAACTTCACAGTGGCCCTTCAAGGAGGAAGCCCCCTCTACCAGTCTCAGTGTCTCTGATCAGCTCTGAATGAGCCCATCTGGACGTCTAAAGGCAAGGTGGCCAATTGATGCAGGTCAATTTTCTAGATACACACTTGTGCAAGAAAGGGGAGTAGATCTCAGCAGCAAATGGAAGATGTTGAACATACTTTGTAATTTTCAGGAGTAGAAGATTAAAGAGTCTGTGTATAATGTAAAAGCATGTGGATTTTTCACTCTGCCATGTTGGTTTCTGAACTATTATATGCTCCTTTGCTAACTTGCTTTGCGGTCTCCATTTTTCTTTCCAAAATACAAGTTAATCATATACTTTCTCTGCATAAAATCTCTCAATGGTTCTCCACCTCTCCAGGCTAAAGTTGAAACTCCTAGGCAAGCATAAATAGCCCTCATAAGTGGACTCCTGCAGTCTGTGGGTACCTCTTCAACCATCATGACTGCTATTCTCCCATTGGTATTTGGCACTCAAGCAGTACAAGCCATTTGTAGCTCCCAGTTGTGAAACATTTTTTTTCATACTTGTACAGAACTGCAACACCTGGTAGCAAACACACCTCCTTTGCCCACATGGTGACTTGTCATTCATCAAGATACTGCTCAAGAGTCACCTCCTCTGGAAGGTCCTAACCAACTATCCTACAGCAGAGTTAGGCACTTGGTACTCTCAACTCCTATGTCACCTGCATATAGTTTTCTGAACCTATTATTTCCTTCTTTCCCCTTTAGACTATGAGCAACATGACAACAGGGGTCTGCTGCTTGCTCACTTTACTAATCTCTCTTTGGTATCCAACACAGACTCTGATGTTTGATGTGACAGTCTTGGCATCTTCACTAACTTGCCATGTGAACTTGGTAAAACCCCTTAATTTCTACAAGTTTCTTAGCCATAAAATGTATGCAGTATTAGTGTTAAAGGCTTGGCAAATATTAACGCTTAATATTGTCGTGCGAGTTAAAAGATTCACTATTTGCCAACCCCTTAGTACTATGTCTGACATATTAAGTGCTCAAGAAATGTTAGTCACTGATTTTGCTAGGTCCAGAGTCTTTGTGCTTGGTATCAAACCATTGAGGAACCTGTTCCCAAGAGTTTGAGAGGGACTATTTGTATGAAAATCTCCTAGAGCAATGTGTAAAGTTTTGGGCCTGACACTAAGACTCCTGAAGATATTAAGCTTAAGATTTCTGAGCAGACTAAACAAACACACACAAAAAACCCCCCAAACAAACAACAACAAAACAACAACAGCAACCAAATGGTTGCCCAAACCTCAGGGTGACTGAGAAACATGACAGTGGGTTTTTGTTAGTTTTTGTTCATTGCCTAATCCACAGCATACAAAAGTGCCTATCCCATAACAGGTGATAATAAATATTTGTTGGAAGAATGTATTGCATGAGCCTTAGTTTGGGACACGATCTGCTTACCAGTATGGGCCACTTCTGTGGCCTGAGGTAAGATGCAGGCCCCTTGTCTCAGTGCCAGGAGGAAATACTGCAACTCCTCAGGAAGTTGGAAACACACCATTCAAGGCAACGATCTGAGGGTCTTAACGACTTTTATCTCTGGTGGGAAATTCTCTCTCAGCTTTGAAGACCCCCCATGGCAGCAGTAAGAAGAATGTTTCCAAGAACAGAAGCAGGAGGAATATTTGACAGAGGTGAGGCTCTGAAACAGCAAGAGTGAAAGAGTCAGACAGGTAAAAGTACCAGCCCCTGAGGACGACAGGAACAGAGAGAGAGAACAGGAGCAGCAAGGATTGGAGTTCTGTATCAATAGTCAGTGCTAGTTCTGGATCAAATACCCTGGAAATTGTTGCTGGTTCCTATACCTTCTGTTTTCTCTGGGGAAAGCAAAAGATAGGGAATTATCCTCACCAATAGTTGTAAGTGGTATAATGAGTAAACCGTTAAAAAATAAAAATAAAAACCTAACAAGCTCTTAGTCACTGATATTGGTTTTACAAAGTATTTTTATGCTATTGTATGACAATATTAATATAGGTACAAATATTTGAATATGGAATTGTGTGCAGTTTAGAAAATGCACATTTCAAACAAAATAATACATATATCAGGAAGAGTTTCACAACGAAAAGAAAGAGGGTTTTCGGAATTTAATTGTCTAGGCCTTATCAAGTGACCATGGAATTAACTGGAGAGGGCATCAAAGGACAAGTGACTTTGAATTAGAGGGTTAAGGTCACATTTGCAGACCTCCTCTGATAACATGTTTGCTGCTGACTGGTGATCGTGGTAGTCTGATCTAGGAAAAGATTGTAAATGCACTACAGTGAAAGAGAGGGAAAGTACAGTAACCATTACTAAAATTCATTTTCTTGAACTGGGTTTGAGAAGTCTCATCTCCTACTCCCATGGTGCTCTTGGGTCAGAGGCATTCCATCAGATCCTGCAGGTTGTAACAGAGGTCCCAAGCACGTGACAAGGTAGTGGGTTCTGGGATTTCATTCACTGAGTACCTACTATGGGCTGGGAATTGGGCTAAGTGCCAGGCATACAGTACTCAAGAAAACAGATGTTGATATCTGCATACTTCAAGTTTATGGTCTAGTGAACAACAGAAACATTCAAGGAATGTAACAAAATAGCATGTCACTAAAAAATGTGATAAGTGCTGCAAACAGGTTGTTATGCAAAATGAATAAATGAATGAAACATAAATAAATAAATAAAATAGGGACTTAATATAGCTCATCCTTTCAGGTAATACCTCCATGTAGAACTGACATGAAAGTGGACATCTGATTGATGAGTTGGAATTTCTTGGGTGAAGAATGGCTCTATTCAAGTAGGGGGAATATCATACATCAATGCCCAGATGCAGAGAGAACTAGACATGTTTAAATACATAGAAAAAAGCCAGTATTGCTGGATGGTAATGACTTAGTAGGAAATGGAATGAAATGCTGTCAAGGAAGCAGACAGTAGCCACACTAAAATGTTGGTCCTAGCAAGAGAAACCATATTGTCATGATTTTACTAGGGATGAGGTAGAAAACTCTCCAGCTCTCCCATGCTGTCCATATGCCTGTTTTCTTTGACTTGAGGATAGAGTTGAACAGCACTGAATTCTTGATTTTATTCAAGTCTGTGAGTAACCACACACCCTCTAGGCTCATTTTCTGTCTGGTTCATAGTCTGGCCAAGTGGAAGGAGGGGTGTGATTAAGGCTAAGCAGAGCGGGTAGAAGGAAAGCAGCAACTTCTTTTGTTCCTTCCCTTTCAGACCTGATATTATCCTAAAGAAGAGAGTACAAAATGGCATTGCATCCCTCCTGCTGGGGAGAGTGCAGAATTGGTCATGGGCAATTGTGAGCACAGAGTGAACATAGTACCCTAGTGACCCGAACGAGTTAATGCATTGTCCAGAAGCTCTAATTTACAACCAGGAAGAATTTGGGGCATTGAGAGGCAGATTGAATAGGTCCATTTTTACCCATTGTGATTTCAGTGACAGGTCCAGTTTACTCCAGTCTAAACTGGCTCACCAAATCACGCATTCAGACAATTGAATCACCAACCCTTTGACATACTGTAGAATCTCTGCAATGTAACAGCACTGTCACTCAAGGTTCCAGTGTAATGTGCCCTTTACTTTCTAGTCCTCTTCTCTTTTTAGACATTTCACACTGAAAAGCTTCTTTGACACTGATTTTAAAATAAGAAATTAATATTGTCACTTATCTTTCCATTAGCCTGTGAGTACAAAACGTTGCTTATAAGCCCCCAGTAATACCAGCTGTACAACCAAAAATACCTCTAGTCCTCCTCTTTAATACACCAACACTTTGCACCTCTTTAATACACCAACACTATGCCACATCCCTTTGTCTTTTTGGGTAGAACTTTCTTATCTATCAATGAAAACAAGACAATTCCAATAAAATCCAAAGCCAAAGACAATTAAAACTACTCCCAGAGCTAATTATAAAATTAATAAAAATGATATTTAGAAAGCTCTTACTATTCTTTAGATCAAAAGATATGTGGAAAAGTGGTCCCTATAGTAATGGGTATTCAGCGGTTACATGATAAAGCTCCAAAACTTTTGCTAGGGTCGTTTACACAGGAGTGGCCATGATGCTGCAGAATGGAAACAGGATGGAAATGTCTTTTTCACTATATGAGTAGAAAAGACAACTGAGAGTGACAGTCAGAATACTATGGGGAAAGAAAACACAAACACATGGTTCAAGTAAGAAAGAGAAACACAATGTGGAAACAAGATATGCTGGAAAATGAAAGATGGATCCTTTGGTCCCACAGGGTACAGAATATCACCAGAATTGTAATAAGCAGAAAATGAAAATTGATCATAGTGCTCTGTGGATTATTTATCATGCAAATATTTATAGTAAAATTTTCTATAATAGTCATTACAGAGTTTGGGCTCAGTAACTCGTACAGGATCCTGCTTGTCACCTTCATAAGATGAATGCTAAGGAGCCTTCCCTTTATCCTGATACTGACATTAGCATTTGAGCTAGTGGGCACCCCTGAATATTGTTTTTCGGGGATTCTTGTGCCCACAGTGAATAAAACACTTTCCTGAAGGCTATTTTATTGAAGATTAATTTTTTCTCAGAATTTTTGACAATATACAAACCTAAGCAATTACAAGTTCCTAAACTGTCCATTGCCAGCATCTCACATTATCTTTATTCTGATATGTTCTGAATGCACAGGTTTAACCAATTCAGTTTGTCAGATTTGAAATATTTTGTATTAAAAAACATAAAATTTGAACAAAAAAATTACATTTATTTCATATAAACTACATAGATAATGAGTCCGCCCTTGAGAATTTAGGGCATATGATGACTATGCTTAGAATATCACATTATAAAAAAAGATACAAAATTTTTGTAAAGTATTTGTTAATTTGAACACCTTAGATGATAAATACATGTTCATCTGATGTAGATAATTTTTTTAAGTGCAGATGAAAATCAGCAGGATAACTAGATGTTACCAAAATATTTCAACTCAAAAAAACAAATGTAAAAAATCTGGCATAGTTCTCCCCCTTGCAAAAATTTAATATAATAGATTATTAAGTTGATCTCTTCAATAAACTGATGATTTGACCATTTAGAACCTTTTGGTAGAACATAAGCAAATCAAGATATTTCAGCAAAACAGAAGAACTCTATAAAAGTGACAATTATTAATGTAGAGAGTAGAATTACGACATTATCATATTAAATATTAGCTAGAAATATTTTGTTACTAAAACTACAAAAATTAGGGAAAAAAGAGATAACCAAAGATTTCTGCTCTCTTTTTATGACTACAACTTTTTGAAAACTCTAGTCTCCTTCAATGACTTGGCTCTTCATTACCCCAGAAGAAAAACTTAGAAGGAGTATTTTATAGAAACAGATGCCTATCATTAGTAAGGATTTATTTACAGTTGGGATCCTACACTTATATCAATAGTTAAACTTCAATGAAGAGAAAAGAATATTTGACATTTTGCAAAATAGACTTTATCTAACCATGCTATGGCTTCACCTAAATTCCTCAACTCTGGCCAATTCCCCTTGCATAGTATTGTAAAAAAGCCCTCATTTGAACCTTGACAGCATTCTTTTATTAATAATTATTGCTTTCTCACAAGTTTCACTTCTTGTTTGCATTGTAACTGCATGATTTCATACATATTATACTTATTAGCTTCAGTTTACTGAAATATAAGCCTGCATCTTAATTCTTTACAACTATAATCAAAGAACCTAGAAAAGCAAACAGGAAAAAATCTTAACATTTGTTAGTTCTGGGTGGTTATATACTAAGGTGTTTATTAATTAAGTCTTATTGGGTGATAAATGATTAGAGGATATCAATCTTTAAAAATGATGTATAACTCTTAGAAAAATAAAGAGAAGAGCTAAATCAGTAGATGTCACTAACTATTTAGGCCAAATTGGATTTTATTTCATATCTTGTTCCCGTAAATTCCTGTGGGATGAGAAATTTTTAGATTCAGAGTTGGTAGAAGAAGGACTTCATTATTTATGCAGCATATAATATATGAATTAAGTTATTTTGAGCCTACACTATTTCTTGGATAATCCCCAAATATTTCCTTTCCTATCAACACCTACAGACTTGAGATACTATGACCAAAAATTAGCCAAGAGTTTATCTTTTTTGTTTGTTTGCTTTTGAGTTATCTTTCAAAATTATATATTTGTTGGTATACCCATCAAAGGGTAAGCTTACTGATATTGGAAGTCTAAAGGATCAGATAAAAATGACCTTCTTGATTTTTTTTTTCCTGATCATTATCTCAAGAACCAACATAAATCTACTCCTATTTCTGCATGACCAAATGACTAACATTTTTGGGCACCCAAAGATCTATACCTTCATCACCTACAGGCGGTAATACAAAACTCCTGTTTGTCTATTCCGGGAAATTACTAAGAAAACATAACCTCAGTCCCTCACTCTACACTAGGTACCAAAATAATTTCACAGCTGATTTAAAACTCTTACCCTCATCTTCATGCCCCAAGTGCAATGTGACCTGTCTAGCCAGGAAACTAACGGAGCATTCTCTTCCTTCCTCTTTCGGCCTTGTGTTCCCAGCTCCCAGCAGTGGTCTTTTCCCATAGTTAACCTCACAGAACAAGACAAAGCTTTCTTGTCCAATGAAACAAGAAAAAAAAAATCTCTCTCTGAAAATGTACCTCTGTCTCAAAATTTTTTTTTCCAGAAATAGATATTAATCCTGCCCCTTTGCCCACTCAGTCAATAGTCAAAGAACCTCAGAATATAAAAATTCTCAGTAATTTTCTGTGTTGCTCCCATCAAACCATTTCATTACATATGACTAAAATGGAGTAGGGAATAGAAAATAGTATGTATTCACCTCTGGAATGATCTCATATATTTTCTGAGTATGAGATCCCACTGGCTTCTCTTATGTGCAATTCAAAGATGCCTAAAAAATGGCTAAGTATTTATGGTTCAGTTAAAATATAAAAGCTTTTTCTTCCACTATTCAATACACACTGTAACAATACAATGAAAGTTACACATTACAAAGTGATTTCTGAGCCTCAGTGAGAAATCCATTTAATCAAATCATTGTCAGAAGTGTAGTATCTTTAGGGCAGTGATAACCTTGCCTACATTCTTTTTGTTTTTTTGTTGTTGTTGTTTTGTTTGTTTGTTTTTTAAGGTTGGTCAAGTGAAGCAGTGGGAGTGGAGAAGGTACAAAGGAATCTATAACTGGTTGTGATCAACGAGTTGTAAACACAATTGCACTGGGACCTACCCTCTTTGCTTATAGATGAGATTATGACTTGCCCAAGTTGTTACAGTTGGGAGCAGAGCTGTGAAAGACTCTAGTTATTTGAGATCTGGTAAATGCAGTATTCAATCATTTATTTTCTTATACTCCATGATTTTCCCCCATAATACCACCCCCCACAAATTACAGCCTTTCTAACCTATCAATGAGTTGTTTGAATCTATTTTTAGAAAGAAAAGTAGTTCTTCAAATTCTAAATATGAAAGGGAAATTTTAAAGTTGATAGTCAACAAATAGTTTTTTGAGTGATTACAATGTGCCAGGCACAATAGGACAGATTAATAAGGTGGGAGCAGTAGAGATAAGAAGGCTGTAGGGTTTGTTCCTGGGAAGTTTCAGAGTTTGAGCTCATTATTTAGAAATAACAAGGGGATCCTGTGCTAGTGGGCAGCGAAGGCAAAGAAATCCATTCAACTAGCCAAGAAATAACAACTAAAACCAAAACAACAACAAAATCTACTTCAGGCTGAAATACAGATTCACATAAATTGAAAACAAACATGTTGCTCAAACTCCAGCAAGTTCTTAATTTTTTTAGTGTGTATAGGTGTTTTTATGTTTGCTCATGTGAGTGCCTAAAGAATGATTCCTTTTCAAAATCTGAATATGGTTATGCTTAAACTGCAGTATTAATTTACATTGAGGAAAATGGCTTTTTTAAATTAATAGATTATTGAGTAAATAGGATATTAAAAATTTTAAAGCAATTAGAAAATTTTAGAAGGATGCAAATGAAATAAAAATATCAGTTTGGAAAATTTAAGAGCTTAAGTAGTAAAATAGTGAGCATTTTTTAGAAGTACTCATTAGACATAAATTTAGATTTAAGGGATATTTCTAATTACAACACAAATTTTATGTAATCCTCATAGCTTTATAGAGAAAATGTTAAACATTTATCTCAAGCTATTAACCAGTGTAACATGAGATAGATTTTGGTAAATTTGAGTTAATGAAGAATTACTTGCTTTTTTTTTCTGAATAGGACAATACAACTGTACTGTATGTGTGAGTGGAAATGCTTCTTATGTGATATGCTTCTTAACATCTTATTTTGCATAATTTGATTTTATATTTTACCTTATCAACTTGTATGCTTCTCAAATTTAAATCAATAATGCGTTTATAAATAAATTTTTACATAAGAAATAAATTTAGCATGCATCTATGCTAAATTTTCTTTTCTTTTTTTTTTGTTAGTCAAGAGATACTGTGACAGGCATAAAGATTTTTGTTAACGTCGTTGCAGAAAGGAATTTCAGGACACACACATAACTGAGAGACAGTGGCAAGTTTATTGAAAGAAAGTGGACAGGCTTGGGAAAGGCTTGTGCAGAAGTGAAAGTAAGCTCTCAAGAAAGGGAGCAGGAAGCCTCGAAAAGAGCAACTGCGCCTAACCCCAAGCGGTTGCTGTTTTTATTTGCTGAAGTCCAAGAAGGCTGCGTGGTCAGTGTTCATTCTGTTCTTATTCACATATAATGGCGGAAAGGTCACTTTGTACCTGTGCAACGCTGGGAAATTAATGGCTCTTTTCTTCTCCTCAGGTCGGTTTGTTCAAGGGCTGTTTGTTCTAGCCAGTTGACTAACTTTTCCCTTCCCTCCTTCCTTGCGCATACCTAACTGACTACCTACTCTAACAATATGATTAGATAGATGTTAGATTTAACTGTGTTGTCTGTTGGAGAGATTAAAAACTTTGAAGTTCAATTCTTGGCTTTGCCACTTTCTAGTACTTTTGTCTTGAGGAAGCTACTTTCTCATTTTTAGGATTAGTTTCCACATTTGTAAAGTAAGGATAATAATACCTCCTGTCTAAAATTGTGCTGAGGATTAGTGGTAAAGTATGTGTGTTACTCAGCATAGCAATTGGTACAATGATGGGTAGTTACTACTAATGAATTTAGTCATCATTAATTATGATTCCCTAATAGATATTGGCAATATATAATTCTAAAAAATGTGCATCTGAAATTTACTGCTATTCTCTTGGTGTGTTTTCTTTGGTGGGGGTGATGGGGAGGTTAGCAATAAACAAAAACATATTTAGGAAAAGAAGCATGGTATGTTTAATAAATGTGGGCAAACTGAACACTAGTTTCACAACTTTGGGACCAATATCTCTAAGCCCTAGTTTTCTCTTAGTAAACAAACAGACTGAATCAGGTGATTCTTGATAATTAATGATTCAAAGATTCCCTGGCATTTAGTGACTATGATTAACAATTCAGTTATGTTCACTGAGAATGCAAAATAATGGCAACTCACATTTTTCCTACTATCATAAGATTTCCCTATCCCAGTGATGATTGGGAGTAAATTTTAATATAAATCAGAAAATCCCAGGACACGTATAGAAGTTCCTTAGTTAGAACTATGAAAATGGAATAATGTCCTTGGAGAATTCCAGGGAGGCTTGGTATATCCTATGTCGTCAGTCACTGAAAGACTCTGACAGATTTGGTCATCAGTTTCTCAGACTCAGCCAACAAGGCCTAGAGGATATAAATTTTTAAATAAGAATAATAATTTTTAAAATGTCGACAGTTGCCTTTAAAAAAACTTTAATGACATGTGTCCTTTATTTAAATGATTGATCTTTTAGATTATTGAAAATTTTAAGAAATGTCCCTTTCCACATGAAATGTAATAAATGTTGTCATGTGTATGAAGGAGAAGCAGCTGAACTGTGCTAGGCATGGGGCTTGGCTCTGGGAATACCAACAGACTGCTGTCTGCTAGGGAACAGCAGCCTATATGCACATAATTACAGGATAGGTTGATACATACATTAATAAAAGTATGATTACCTTTTGCTCAATATCTGGTTCTTCTCATCAAAATTCTAGATCGATATACTTTTTTATATCTATCTATATACCAGGCTGTAAAACAAAAATGCTTATATGTGAACCAATCCTTCTGAGAATTTAGAAAAAGTGGAGCCTGGAGTTTCGAGAGAAAAAAGACAGAAAAATAACAAAGAGCAGGACAGGCTTAGGAGATTCTGCCAGATGATCTGGGCGGAAACAATAAAAAACGGGGCCTTAGAACTGACTTGTAGGACAATTAACTTTTTTTCCCTAAGAAATATTTATCAAGCTCCTCTCATGTACTATTCTAGGAGGTCAAGATTCAGGGGTAACTGAGGAATGAAAAAAAAAAAAAGATCCCTACCCTTATGAAACTTATACTCTAGAGAAGAAGTAAGTGCCATGAGACAAGAGACCCTATTTATCTAGCTCAATAATATGTTCTAAAATAGTGTATGCCTCTTAGTATATGTTCAATAAATACTGGTAGAATAACTTGAAAAATAAAGGAATAATTTATGTAGCAATGGTATGATTAAGACACTAAAACCTAGCAATGTGAATGAGAGTGACTGGGTCTGGGATAGGGGCCTGCTTTCAAAATGATGGCTAAGGAAAGCCACTGGGAGATGGTACCATGTGAATGGATAACTTCTGCTTCAGTATCTCTCTTCTCTCTTTATAAGTTACAATTATGTGACTGTTAAAAGTATTCAGTATTGTTCCAAAGATCTCAGACATTGGGGCATTTCTTTTTTTCTCTTTGATTTTTCCATTTGGGTAATTTCTATTACTCTATCTTCGACTTCACTGGTGTTTTTCCTCTGCTGTGTCCAGTCTCCCATAAGCCTATATAATGAAGTCTTCATTTCATTTAGTATTCTTCTTTTATTTCTATTTGCATCTTTTTAATATTTGACAACCCTCTGACAAAAATTCCACAACTTTTCATGAATGTTTTTCCATCTTTTCTATTAGATCTTTTTTTCACATTTATCATGGGCATTTTAAGTCTCTATCTGATAAGTCCAATTCCATCTCTGAATCTGCTTCTATGGACAGCTCTTAAGAAAACTCTCTTGATTCTGGGTCACATTTTTTTTTGTCATTCTTTGTAATTTTTTATTGTACAGCAGACAGTTTGTGTGAAAGAACAGTAGAAATTTGCAGAAATAATAATTAACCCCCAGAAAAGGGTGCACCACGTCTATCAGGCTGCTAAAGTAGGAGATTGAGTTGATCCAATTGATAGTTAAGCTTGTTAGGCAGAGACCAAATCTACAGGTGGCAGATGCAGGCTAGGAGGACAGTTCCCAGGGATGGAGAAACCTGGGAGGGTCAAGGAGGGAAAGCAGGAAAACACAGGTAACAACCACAAAAAGTAGGAACCTAGGGTTTTGAGGCGTACACACCTGTGGAGCTGTAACTTCGTTATAAGAACACCTGTCAACCATGTATATCAATCATCTGGTAACATCCCACACCTCCCATAAATCCTCCCTGAAAGAGGCCAATAAAATGAAACCACCTGGGAATCCTCAATGTCTTTCTCTACCCGTGGAGACTGACCCGTTCCTCTGTGGAACGTACTCTTGCTTTGTTTAGCTCCCGTCTTTTCTGTAATAAAAGCTGTCTGTGTAGAATTGCTTCCTGTTTGTGATCACTCCGTCACACTGGCCCTGCTTATGAATTTTCCAAGCAAGGAGCCAAAGAACCTGGACAACAGTCTGCCAAGAGGCTGGACGGGACAAGTTGAGTCTGAGCTGTGTGTGGTCTTAATTAGATTTTGTTCTCCACTGGCTTCAAATGTTTTGAGAGTTGGAGCAGAACTTTCCCTTCAGCAGAACTTGGGACTTGAGCTCTAGTCTCTTTCTTATTAGTCCAGCTACCAACTTTTCAAATCAAGGAATATCTCTTGCTGTTTTACAGCCCAGCTGTTAGCTTCCTGGGCTGCTGGGGAGTTATCTTTGCTCTCTAGTCCCACCCTGGTGATTCAAGATATATTTCTGCTGATCTTCCCTTCTTCCACCCTTCCAAAGAGTCACTGCAGTACAACTGGTGAAGGCCTAGGATGCATTGGAAGGATTTCTCTCAGGGGTCTTTGCCCGTCTTCAGCAGGTCTCTGACTTTTAACTGAGGAGGTCCTGCTTGCCTTAGGGAGAATTTCTCAGCTGGGCTGCCTTGGCTCCATGTTTGGTGGGCAATTCAGTGAATTCCCATAGGAAAAAGTTGGTTGGTGCATGTACAGATGGTCTGTGCCTGGTTTCCTTGGAGTTCTCATACATCTCACCACTCCAAACAAATCCATTAAAAGTTCTTTTTCTATGGTGATTTCCTTCTCTTTCAACGTTCCTCCAGGAAGCAAAGCAGTCATGAGTCTATAGTCTCCCTGTCACTTTCTGGAATTTAGTTCATTTAAGGTTTATTTTCATTCTCAGATCTCAGATAAGTTTTTTAAAAACTTGATTGTGCAGCTTATCTGATTTGTTCTGGTTGTTAGAGTGGGAGTAGTAATCTCTTTTGGCTTTCTACATCTGTAACCAGAAGCAGAAGACTTGCTTGAATTTCAAAGTCATGATCTAACCATATGGTATCTATCCTGGTAATAGTTTGAATTTGAATTGGGAGGGCCTTGGAAAGTTTTAAGCCAGGGAAGAGGCAACAATTCTGAGTCATTAAACATGCCATAAAACCCTGCAGTTGAATAGTATGTATAAAAATACATGTAATGTATTAAGTATCATTATATAGTTTGGGTAACAATTATTGTTAGATGGTGTCACATGTCACTGCTCATGTTGATTTCTATGCTGTTTCCAGTAATTCATTTAAAAACTTATTGTACCCATAGCTTTTCCAGCCTGTAATTGTGCTCATTTCCTGTATTAAGATACCCCCCCCACACTTCATAACCCAAGAGCCATAACTAAATTTACAATTTAAACCAAGCACAAAACAGTCACTGATCATTTTAATATTGGCAGTTTTAAAGGACACATTATGAAAAAATTAAAATGCAAAAAGCAACATAAAGTTAAATTAAATTATTTATTATGGAGAGATTAGTCAATCTAGTTACTCCCCTGAATTTTGCATGAATAAAATATTACAGAAAATTTCCTTTTGGGTGATCAGTATATAGATCAGAAACTCCCCAAAGAAGTTGTATTAATAAAATTAACTCATTTCTTATTAATGCTCTAGGCATTTTAACAACATGCAAAGTGAAATATCCACCTCAAAAATGACTTTAATGATAAGTTATTTCTTTGCTTCATGTACACAATGGGTAATTAGTTCAGGAAAAAAAATCTCACAGGGAGAAAAAATAACCAACTGTGAAATTCACAAATACTTTCCTTGGATTGGGTACAAATGCTATTCAGGCTAATACCAGGGCTGCATAAATTCTTTCTATCCTATTTACAATCCGGTCTTGATTAGTTAGGAGCTCATTTTCCAGTTTGTGAACTATCTAGGTCTTTCTTTGATTCTTCTCTTCCCTCTGGCTGATTACCTTTCCCATTTCTCTACTCATTAGCACCTCCAGGAGGAAAAGAAAATCCAGGTGAGAAGAAAAAGTGACTCATACGTGGACAATCCTAAATACTCTGATGCTTGGCTTTAAAAAATAATCATTTTTCTATTGCAAGTGTGTATGTGTGCAGCCTTTTTTTTTCTTTTTTTGAGGCCATACACCTTCTTAGCAGAAGAGTGGGGCTTTGTAGTCAAATGTTCTGTTATCAATTTGAAATTCTACCATTTACAGTTTGAGAATTGCCAGTTGCCAATATTAATATATATTCTTACCAAAATGGCCCTCATTCTAACATGTATTTTCATAAATTTTGTTTCTTAAAATGAAGACATATCCTACAGAATACAATTTTCAGTAAGTTAGAAGTTCATTATACATATGTTTAACTGTTCTGCTAAAGTATACTTCATTTGTCATATTTTAAGAATGTTTGGTTTGCCTGGTGATTAAACTAGTAATCCAATGTCTCTTTTGACCAGTTTTAGATGGTTTACAATTAATTGAATATTTGTGGGTCACACACAGCCTTAAATTCTAGGAAAATCAACTATCTAACCATAAATAATGGTTAAAAAAAGGAAAACAGTTCTTAAAATGTAGTACATAAGGTTTTAAAACAGGTATGTGTTAAGTATTTATTTTGAAAAACTATCTTAAAGAATAAAGACCATCCTTTCAAGTAAATGTCTTAGAAGACCTAAGGGGGAAAATGTGAAATTAGTTCTTTGTGAAACATAAACCTCTGAAGAGTATTCCCTGTAGCGTACAATGTAAAAGAATAAAATACCTATTGGCAAAAAAGGAGGTTGGCATGGTGTGTTTGGAAGGGGAAGGTTGTTGTTATCAAAAAACCAAAAAAAAAAAAGTAAAATGAGATATGTAGTTTTTAACATAGTTAATGCAACACATATAACTGTAGCTTATTATGATAAATAACAACCTCTATATTACCTCCTACATTTTAAACTTCTCATAAAACAGTGTCGTATTTTTCTAAGATTGACTTAAAATTAATAGATCAAATGAGCTCTTCAATTAAAAAAAAGATAATTTTAGGGACTTGGGAAATGTAGGAACAAAATAATTGTTACAGGTTTCAAATTATCCTTTCTCTTTCCTGGTTTCCCCAACCCTTTAAAAGAAAAACACATTAGAGTTGCGGTCTCAATACTGATTGATATGAAATATTACCAAATTAATATTAAGTGAGTGAACCAACTGAACAAATCTCCTTAGCTCTTTGAGCATGGACTGTATTTTCATTTTTTGACATAGGCTCTCAGTATGTGGCAAGCATGCAGTTTATAAATTGTTTCCACTGCCTTCCTCATAATCGAGTTCAAACCAAGAGAGAGTCTAAATTCAATGCATCATTGCTATCCCTAGGGTCTCTTTCACATGGTTCAGTGTGTTAGATGCTATACTTCCAATTCAGAGAGACAATATTCTTACCTAAAAGTCAGCCTGACAAATTACAAAATGAAGGGGAATTTGAGAAAGAGTACTTTTTAGTCAGTTAATGCTTGTATAATGACTCTTTTAAAAGGTTTGATGGATTTTCTCAAGATTTTTCTTTTACTGAATGACATGAACCACCAAGATTTTAATCTCTCACAAAGCCAAAGCTTAAAAATCCAACCAGCATTTCTTTCATTTCTTAATACAGTATAAGGTCATTTTTAACTTCATGTTAATTCCCATGACTCAATATCAAAGTGAGGATGATCAAAATGCTAGAGGGTAATAACCTACTGGTGGCCTGGAGAGTGGGGCAGGGATTGAAGAGCTGGGTAGCAAGGTTTTAGTCATTCAACCCAAGCTGGACTTAATTCTCAGGACATATCCCAGGAAATGAGCTATTATTATAATTTTAGGTGAACTTATTTTTAAGCAGATTTATTAACATATAATTCTGTGTGTTATATGTTATATAAAATATAACAGAATAAAATGTTATATGAAATATATTATAATATAATAAATTACACATATTTAAAGTGTATATTATAAATTTTGACATTTGATATACTTTGAGACCATCATTACAATGAAGATATAAACACATCTATTTTGCTGAAAAGTTTTCATGTGACTTTTTTATAACCCCTCCCTCCCACTCATAAGGCAACCATTAATCTACTTTCTGTCACTATAGATTAGTTTACATTTTTTAGAGTTTTATAATGGCATCATAAAACATGTACTCTTGGGTTTTTTGTTCTTTGGTTTTTGGGATTTTTTGGTCTGTCTTCTTTCATTCAGCATAATTATTTTGAGATTAGTTAATTTTGTTATATGTATAATAGTTCCTTTTTTTTTATTGCTGGGCAGTATTTCATTATATGTATACATAATAGTTTGTTTAACCATTCAACTGTTGATGAAAATTTGAGTTGGTCCCAGTATTTGTTGTTATTACAGATACGATTCTGTGAACATTCCTGTACAAGTGTTTGTATGGATATATGTTTTGGTTTCTGTTAGATAAATATCTAAAAGTAGAATATCTGGGTCATATGGTAGGCATACGTTTAACTTTTGAGAAACTGCCAAACTAATTTCAAAAGTAGTTTTAGCACTAACACTGTATGAGAGTGCCTGTAGCTCCATATCCTTGCTACTGTTCAGTATAATCAGCCTTTCAAACTTTCGACATGCTAAAAAAGGTATATAGTAGTATATCACTGTGGTTTTAATTTGCATTTCTCTAATGGCTAATGAAGTTGAACACACTTTCATGTGCCCACTTAACAATCATAATCTTCTTTGGTTTTTAAGTATTCAAATATTTTGCTTACGGTGGGGAGGGTTGTTTACTTTCTTATCACTGGGTTTTGAAAGTTTCTTATTTTGGATATTTTGGATATAAGTCCTTTATCAGATTAATGATTTGTGAACATTTTCTCTCAGACTGTGGTTTGTATTTTCATTATTCTTAATAATGAGTTTGAAGAGCAAACTCAACTTTTTAACTTGGATGAAAACTTACTTACTCTCCTGGTCTATTGCTATGTCTTTAAGTTTACTAATGATTTCTTCAGCAATGCCCAATAGGCTGTTAATAGTTTCCAGTGCATTATTCATCTCATTCCTTGTAGTTTTCATTTCTGGAAGTTTTATTTAGATCTTTTATTTATCTTTCATGTCTTACCTTTTTGAATACATGGAGCATAATTATAACAACAGTTTTAATGTACTTGTCTGCTAATTCTAACATCTTTTCAGTTCTAGGATTTTTTTGGGGGGGATGGTTTTAATGGATTAATTTTCTTCCTATTATGGGTTATATTTTTCTATGTCTTTACATACTAGCTAATTTTTGATTGAATGCCGGATATTGTGAATTTTACCTTGTTTGGTAATAGCTATTTTTGTATTCCTATAAATATTCTTGAGCTTTGTTCTGGGTTGTAGTTAAGTTACTTGGAAACATGTTGATACCCTCAGTTCTTGCCTTTAAAGTTTTCTGGGCATGACCAAAGCAGTGCTAAGCCTAGGGCTAATCATTCCTAATACTTAATTCAAACTCTTATTTGTACTCTATCCAGTGTTTGTGATCATGGGGTTTTAGAATCTGGTTAGAGGAAATAATCACTATTCCCAGTTCTATGTAGGAACCAAGCTCTGCTACATACTCAAGAAGTATCCCCTGCAGATCTCTGGAGCTCTCTCTCTGCATCCAGTTTTTGGTACTCTATCTTGTAAATACCTTGGTCTCATTGGACTCTTAGTTCTTTTCTTCAACTCAGGGCCTGGGGCAGTATCAGAGCTCATCTCCTTTGTTTTCCATCTGTCAATGACCACTGTTCTTTATTGCCTGATACTTAAGGTCTTAAAAACTGTAGTTTTATGTATTTCATAAGTTTTTTTTTGTAGTTGTTATTGTTTCAGATGAGAAGCTAAATCCAGTTAGCCTAAATTCCATTTAGGCTGGAGCTAAGTTTTCTTTTAAAGAATTAGAAATATCCTATCTTAAGAAAATATTTGGCTGCATGGTGCCATAAACCACTAACAGAACTATGACCTATATTATTGCATTATGATGCATTTTTGTTGCCCTTGTTTTGTGAAATCAAATACATTTTCATTTTTTCTTTGCTTCTGTGCTGATAACAAAAATAAAAGGCTGTTATTACTTAAGCGTTGTTTTAATGGGAAGCTATGAAGTCAAACAAATGAATGAATGATATTAAAGCAGGGAAGTACAATGAATAAAACATTAGACAAGAAGTCCAAAGACCTCACATGATATATGACATATAATGAACTCAAATTCAGAAGAATAACTAAAAAGTATATTTGTGAATTAGTCTTTAATTTTTTTAAACTGGTAACTATTTCTGAAATAATGTCTTTTATATAAATCACTAGTTCACAGAGTTTTTGAAAATCAATTGGGCCATATACTTCAAAAGCTATAAATACGTTTTTACCTTTGACTTGCCAAATCTCCTTTATAGAACATATGAAAAAATTATTATTTAATGTAGGGATAAAAACCAGAGTCATAAAGGTATTTTATGCGATATAATTTATGGTAGTGAGTAACTGCAGTGTGTCAAAAAGTTATACATAATATGTTATTTAATCTTTACAATAATCTCTTAGGGTAGGTATTATTATCACACAGATGAGAAGCTGAGGCTGAGTGTGTCAATAAACAGCAAGTCAGAGGAAATGCTGAGATTCAAATCTGTTCTGACACTAAGCCCTCTGCCTTTAGCTCCTAGACTATATCAACTCTAGGAAAGAAAAAACAGAGATTGGTTAGAATAAGTGGGTATGGGCTGTTTTATTCCTACTTGTCCTTACATTTTAAATTTCCACTACTATTATGATGTATTTTATTTTTTTTGTAAACTAGATGGATCCTTTAAAAAGTCAACAAAGTAATGTCACCAGATGATAGGAGCTAAGATTTATCCTGGATTTTGGCAAAGAAGAGAGGATGAGAAGTAAGTATCTTGGCCTCTAGAATGCATGAGCAATATTAGAAAATCACTACTTAAGCCCTAGTGTAAAAAAGGGAACTGTTTCCTGGGGATATACTAGCTTTCCCTTCAATAGCTGCTACAGCAGTTTCCTAATTTATTCAAAGTAAATCCGCATGGGAATGTGTAGAAATCAACAGAAACAGGGACTTGACAAGCTCAAAAAATTCCAGAGGGAGCAAAGGAGGAGTCCCTTCAGTACAGGGACTCTCACATTTCTGTTTGTGAGCATCCTCTTTGGGATTTGAGGAGAGAAAAACTAAGGTGATATTTGTACTTTATAAGTTCTGTAATAAGGAATAAAAGTAACTATCTTGTACTGATCATTTCCAGACTGACAACAGATATATTATGGTTTCATCTGTTATTACATTTTATTTTTCTAAACAAGTTGCATGAATAACAAAAATCCCCCTATTTCTAATGGGTGGAACTAATTATAAATACTTCAAAGAAGAGGAAGCCCACAAGAGGCAGCTTCATGGAGACTGTAAGAAGATTGTACAGGGGCTATGGGCTAATGAACATCCACTGAATAAGCAATGAATATCCTCCTCGCTTGTAGGATACCTAGATCTGACTCAATCCCTTGACTTCCCATTTTTGAATACAGAATTTACGATGAGGCCATGTCACAGCTCAAACGCAAGTCCAAATTGAATCTCACTGACACTGTTTCCTATATAGACAGCTGCGTCCCTGCAAAGCAATAAGAGCTGGGATATAAAATATCCTGAGCAGGGACTAAGAACAAAATAATGATTGGCTGATAATGGAACTTCTTTATTTTGTCAAATAATCAGAATTTGTTTTCTTTTGTGAAAGTCTGCATTTGAGAGTACCCATTTGAGTAGGTGGGTAAGGAAGGATTGGAATAACATACATTCTTAATTTCTCAGGTTACTTAGGGCCAAATAGAATATCTCTTCAAGGTGTACTGAAAAGATTCCAGTCCTAATGCCTTCATTTACTAGCTGTATGATCCAGGACAGTTAATGCAATATCTCTAAATGTCAGTTTCCTCATTTGCAAAATGGGAAAAATCTCTGCTTCAGAGATACATAAAGCCCTTAGAGCACAATGCCTGAAACATACAAAATGTTCTTAGTAAACAGTTCTGATATATGAGTTTTATAAATACTTAATGATATGTGTCAAGATCCATAAATAATGCTGGTTGTGTATGCAGCAGAATTAATTGATGAACTTTGTATAAAATGTACACACACATACACATATACACCCGTATACTTACATACATACACACATATATATTTATTGTATTCACAGCAGAAATGATTGAAAAGGATAGGCCATACCCATAAACACCATTTTTTAAAGTCTCTCAGAGGATTCTAATGTGCAACCATAATTGAGAGCTACTGGACACAGGTTCTTATCCTAATAAGGGTCTGTAGACCATTGATATAATGTAGAAATCCATGATCTTGGGCGGAGAAACATTTAGACCTTAATTTTTACTAATCTCCTACTGAATTTAGCATTTTCAATCATGAATGCAATAAACCAACCATAGTAGCACTATTGATACCTGTAAGATTGACCAACAGAAATAACAGAAAAGCATAGCAGAGTTGCTGCAGAAATCTCAAGTATTTATAATCACTTACTACATCAAAATCACAAGTTATTAGACCCACAAGTAGATTATATTATTTAGTGCCTTAATAAGAGCAACATATATTACTATATCACATATATTTTTAAAATATTTTGAGAATTTTATTTTAATATAATGGGAATCCTTTGTAACTATATGAATTTTGTTTTATGCATTCTAAAACATTTCTCTAAATGTTTACTCTAGAGTAAAAACATTACTCTAAAAAGAGGCTCCTGAACTTCACGAGTGCCTAAGCAGTCCATGGTATACACAACAGGTTAAAAATTCTGTATTTACAGTCTATTGGCCAGTAAAGCGCCTTTAAGAATGCTGATAAAGATCAATATTTTGATCTTAATGTGCACAAAGCTGATCTCTCAGTAATTAACAGAGAAAGGGTTTTTGCATAAATTAGGTATATTGTAATAGATGTATATTTACATATCAATTGTTCTTCCTTTATTAATTTCTCTAACAAAGCCATCATTTCCTTTTCTGTCTTCATCAGTTGATTTACTGCTGAAGTTCTACCTTTTTCCTAACTCTTACTTTAGCTGCCACAGATGATAGAAAATGTCAGTCTGTGTTAGCTAATTCAGTGCATTCAGACAAATGCAGCATGTATTTTTTGGTAAAAAATTTTCTCAAGCCTAAAATACATGATTTATAAGAGTTTTGCAGTGAAAATCAGAGGATTCACTTAAAATTGATTTCTGTTAGCCCTAATTATACAGTACATTTCATAATAAGAATTGCAAAATCTCAGCATAGGAACAAAAAACTCTTAGTAATAAATTGTCACTACAATGATCAATGTGCCAAATTTAATTCACAGATAAATAAAAGGAAACCTTGAAAGCCAAGCACAAGTCTAGCATGAGTGTAGGCATTAGTACAAGTGTGATAGTTAAGAGATGAGCCCTTACAATATATTTCAAAGGTCTTGCTGCCTTTATAGCAAAGAAGTTCATCAGCTTTCTGTCTGGTTCATGGTCATCTGGGGCCTACCCTCTCTGGAAACAGAGACAGTAGCTACTGATATCAGCTGACCTATACGCCTCCCAGCACAATTTCTTTTTCAGAAAAGTTGGCCCTTCTTAGAAGCTTCAACAGTGGATTGAATTGTCCCAATCCCTGTCACTATAGGTGGCAGTCATGCACTCGAGAATGATGTGAAAAAACTCCAGTGAGAGTGATAATTAAACTTGGAAAATGAAGGGTCACCTTCTTTCATTCAGTTTATTGGGCAAACCCATCAGAATAATTCCAAAACAGTGGGGGATTGTCTACTCTCAGCATGGCAATATCTAGGTGCATGCACATTATTTCTATGGGTTCAAATGGGAATGCCACTTTAATTGTATTTAAAATGTTATCTTTGATATGAAGAGTAAAAACGTTAGAAATTAGTTCTAAGAATACATAAAAAGAATAATGAGTATAATCTAAATGGGGAAAGAATTAGAAACAAGAAAAGCATGCATTCTTTTCTGAGAAGAAAAAGCATTATAAGTGAAGAAAATTGTTGCTAGGGAAATTGAAAAGAACATTTAAATGTGTCTCTTTCTACTTGACTGTGGAATCACAGAACAAGGGTTTCATCTCAGTTTTCTTGTCCACTTATTGTCATTTTTTGGTGGCCATTATTATCACACCTTATTCCTGCCCAAGAGAGGGCAGAAAGTATCATGGGAACTTAAGACAAGCCATTGTTGGATATTTTCCGGAAAAAAAGATTTTTTTCAGACACATTGGCTTATCTAAATACTATTGAAACAATTTTGGGAAATTATATTGCATACTGTTCTTATGTTGCATTTAAAAGTATTATAATATTGAATATTTAAGGATAACACAGGCAAGGTTACTAGAGAACACTATTGTTGCACAGAAGCACAGATGCTAAAAGGAAATTTCAAGTTCAAGTTCAATCTTCAACATATATTAGCTGTGTAACATTGGGCATGTTACTGTTTAACCTCTGTGTGCTTCTGTTTTCTCATCTATGTAATGGAGAAAATAATAATACCAATATTATAAGTCTGTTGAAAGGTCAAATGAGTTTAAAATATATAAAGCTTTTAGAACAGTGCCTAGCATAAAGTGTAAATGCTGACACCATATTATTATTATATTGCATGGTCAGTACCTAGCATAATACTTACTATAGACTAAGCTAAAAAATACATTATCTCTTTTTATAGTTGACTATTTTTCTTGTCCTTGTTATTCTGAGGAAAGCTTCCCCAAAGGTGTGGGTCCTTTAAAAAACAAATAGCTCAGTATAATTGTTATATACTGTTAGTTGTATAATGTGAAAATAAAGATAACTGAAACTTCAAGCTCAGAAAGTAAAAAACTCATAATTAGCAGAAGCTATAGATTACAGTTGGCTTCTGATAGTTCCTTTCAAATCTAAAAGGTTGTCTTGAAGAAGATAAATCATATTTTTCTATGTGATTATATTTTGTTTCAAGTTAAGGGAGAATTTTTAAACACGTAGAGGTATCTAAAACAGAAAAGAAACTTGATTGGCTAGGCAATAGTGTGCTATCTAAATTCCTCTGTAGGTTTGGCTATTTATCAGTTTGTAGGCAAGTATCCACAAATTTCATTAGATTTAAAAATATTTATCATTAGAATACTTGAGTATTCTTTTTTGTCTTTGGAGAACATATATATGTAGGTAGAAACATCTTTTTCTCAACCTCCATTCACTACTAGCTCATTGAAAGAAAGAATATGAGAGAGAGAGAGAGAGACAGGGAGAAAGAGACAGAGAGAGAGAGACAGAGAGAGAGACAGAGAGAAGGAGAGAGAAAGGAAAGGAGAAGGTGAACGGAGGCGGAATGAATAACATTAAAGATGGTATTAAAGATTGCCCTAACTGGACCATTGATGAGGAAGTACTATCATTTATATTCAAGCCTGATTTTACTACAATATTTGAGCATGGTTCTTTAAAAGGGAAAAAAAGGTTTTATAAAAGATAGTTGACTCATTTAGTACAGAGATGTTAAAATTATTTCCCACCGAAAAAATATAAATAAACTACATAAGAAGATATTGTGCTTTTGCCTCAGGTTTATATTTAAAGTGATTTATAGTCTGCGATTTCTTCCTAAGGTCATCATCTTCATAAATACTAGCCACATATAGTGAAAACCAACTCAATAAAATGAGTATTTTATTTCTCTTCCTTCTGCTTATGTAGATACTTCTTCCGTCTACATGGCATCCATTTATAACAAAGCCTCGCATTGTGCGGATTTTTATGAGTTCTTGAGCTTTTCTTTCTTTTTTATCTTTCTGTGCATCAGCAAAGCAACTGGCAGATTCTTTAATAAAATATATTATACACATTAATATTTATAAGCCTATGAATTGGATGTTTAAATAAACATTCACCAACTTATGCCAATTCTCTTGTTTTAGATGTTAAATCACACTTACATTGTCTGGAAAGTCAGCCTTTAGTTCAGTGACACTTTGACACCAATATGCTGCCGTTTTCTCACTGATGAGCTCAATATTCAGGAAGGAGCTTTGTCCAGGGCCATACATGGGGCCAGAGGTGGTCCCCCGGATGATTCTGGGTGAAACATTTGTCACGATGTCCTGATGAAAGAGTAAAGATATTGGGTCTCCTTTTGACAAAGAAAACCTATGATCTTTATTATATGCTTATTTCCATAGGACAATATTTTACCAAGTCCCTTCTCAAATTTTTACAGAAGCATTTTTAATATACTTTACAGTTGAAAACAAACTTACTTCCAAATAAAAGGGTAAAATATTTGTTAGCTTTATCTAAATTACTTCCTGCAATTCTAGATTTAGCATAATGAAAAAAATGTTTATATTAATTAACACTGGTTTGGGGCATACTCATTTTAATTTGTTTACAATTAAACAATAAATAAAAACATGATAGGTAAAATATAAAAATATCATTTCAGTCTATTTAATCTAAGTAGCTTCAGTCATAGTTTAACTCCAATAAGAGTTAATGTTTGTAAAAAGTATATATATTTTTTTTTCCTAAAATGTAATTCAAATGTAAATGAGCCACAGAATACATATTAGTATTAACAGCTCATAAAACTTTAACACATATTCTAACAAACTAACTGGATCAAATTACCTATGGTATTATAACTATATATTCACATTCAATGAGAAGAAAGTCATTTTTCCCGACTGAAATGAGTATATCAATAACTTCCTGATAACTATAAACAGTAAACAGTAAAATTAACTTGCTTGTTAAGTATAATTAACAATCCACAACTGCTTCTAAAGCTGTATTAACAAAAAAGAGTAACATTCTTCCATTACTTAAAACTAAAAAGAAACAAAGAAAAAAATGTTTCTTTTGCCAACTTCCAATTAAAATTAATTTTGAGTAAAGGTCATTTAGTTAAGGATTTATCAGAATTAGTCATTTAAGTACCCCTCCTCACCATCTTGTCACTTTTAGTAAGATAACATGAACCCCCATTAGTATATAGCAATTAAGGTCAATTTACATATTTTAATTAAGAACCACCCCATATAAAACAATTAGCGTAATAGGCATACTAACTGGATTTCATAACATTTGGACGTTTTTCCAACTAGATAGACAGGAAACCTTAATTAGCATTAATTAGTGCTGATCTGCATATGTTTGATAAGGCATACCCTTGCCACAAAAGATTATTTATTCCTGAATCTGCCAAATGCTACAGTTGCAGAGGATAAAAGGACTTTTCTTCACATTGCATGTTAATTTCTGGTAATTTACATTCACTTTTACATTTGAATTAGTATATTATAAAATAAATGGTATAAATGTTACAATGAGCCTCCTTAAATATGTACATTTTAACTTATAGGAATCATGCCAGTTAATTTTTTACTAATTAAGCCATTCTACTTCTATTGTAATTGTGTGCAACATCACCAGCCCTGATTTGATTTGCTATTGTGAAATCATGTTTCACAATCCTAATGGGTAAAATGACAAATAGAGTTACTCCAGGAAGCTCAAGTCTGGTGGGTCAAATTTCCATCTTGGCAAACGCTTAAATGTGGGTTCTGCGTTTTTACAAGTGGCTTTGTGGCTCTGTGTAGCTTACCTGGTAGGTATTACTCTAGTGTTATCATGGTCTGAGAAGACAATTCTAGAAATGTTTCACCCAAATGAGGTGAAACATTTCTTCTATGTTCCAATTTTCAAGATTCATATCCTTTAAGCCTTGAGGTCCTCCTTTCCTCTGCTTTACCCTCTGCTTCAATGCTCTCCACCTAGATAAATCCAACTGAGGCACAAGTTGTTCCCTGTACAGGAGTACTCGGCCAGGGTGAAGAGCAGAGTCCCTGTTTAGTTCACCAAGCCATGTGCCCTGGAACTGGGTAGTTCTGCAAATGATATGACACCTGGTTTAAACGACCACTTTTTAATTAATTGATCTCACAGCAGCACTTTCTGTTTATTCAACAAAACTGACTCCTGTTAGCAGGGTGATTACTCCTTAAGCAATGCTGATATGACTGAGGTATTAACTCTTGTTAGGAGTGTCCCATTCTTCAGATCTTAGCTTAGACTTCAGATCCTTTCAGAGCCTTTCTGTTCTCTCCAACTCCATCAAGTCTTAATAAGATGCTCTGACTCATGCCACCGTAACAATAGTTACCTTCCTAATTGGCATTTTTACTACCCTTTATTGTGATTGTGTATATTCTTGACTGTACCTTCCACTAGAATGTGAGATTTGCAAGGGAAGAAACTGTATCTTTTTACTATACTACATGTGAAGTTTCTAGCCTGGCGTTTAGTAGGTGCTCAAATAATGTTTCTTGAATGAGTCTAGACTAACACCCTAGGTAGTAGAATAGGTCTTGTCCCAAAATATGGGAACCCAGAGGCTTTTATTGCTGGCCCCATTCTGCTGCTGAACAGTCTAGTGGATTTGGGCTTATGCTCAATTTTCAGGCACTGATACTATGCTTAGATCCTTTCCTACTAGTCCATTTCTATAGAACTGGGGTCCTTATTGCTTCTTCTAATCCCTCAGGGACCCCTTCTTCTGCAGCTCAGTAGAGTTCCCGCTTCATCCTCCACCATGGCTAGATCCTGGTACCCCAGTGCTCTGATACAGACTGCCCACTACTACACACCTCCCCATCCCAGCCTACTGTGGAGCCTCCATGACAGGAAGCATGCTTGAACTTCATCACACTGTAGTATCTAAGACCTTTCTGATTGCTGGCCCTAAACTCCTGGGTATAGCTGATCTCTGTGATCCAAATAGAGAGGCCTCACTCAGATACAGTCTAACTCCTAGGTTTTTCTGTTTCATATGGATGTAAATTCTTAACCTGATCTATGGACACCAAGGGTACTTCTTAGCTGATAAGCCTATTAGAAACTTAACCAACTGTAGTTGCCTCTTGCGTCCATGTTGTATGCTATGCTAAGACTACATCTTCATAAAATGTGTAGGAATTTTTTAATATCCTAAAATAAAAAAGACACAGAAGTTTCTCCAATACTGAGTAAGGAAAAACTTCATAATCCAGGAATTCTAAGCCATATACAATTTACAGTAACCCTCCTAATAACAATTAGGCCAGCAACCCACAATAGCCAAAAAGAGTCAATAAGCTAAAAATATTTAATTGGAGAACAGTCAAGAAAATGCTTCTTTAGTAAAATGTCCTCAGTGATGCTCAAAACCTAAAATTTCAACCTTAAGGGATATTTTCTTTGTGTATTGTGAGTTAAGTTTCTTATTGATGTGTTTTATTCTTCTCTTCCATAATCCTGTGTTAAAGTGTAAATATAACATGGGAGGGTTGTCAATGATCTCCTTAACCACAATGATGTGCAGAAAGTACAAACCAAATCAAAGGGGTTTTGTAAACTCTTCTCCAGATATGGAAGCAGAAAATCAGCAGTCTGCAACCTTTTTGGCACCAGGGACTGGTTCAATGGAAGACAATTTTCCCACAGCCCAGGGGTGGGTGGGTAGAGTGTGGTGGTAGTGGTAGAGGTGTTCAGAGCTCAGGCAGTGATGCACAGCCTGTTTCTTAACAGACCACAGACTGGTACCAGGCCTTTGCCGGCGGGTTGCAGACTGCAGTGATAGAGTTTGTTTCTTTAAACATGTCAGTTTTCTCTTTCCTTAATTCAAGTAAAGATAAAAGTCCTTATAACTGCCCAAATTACAGGTGCCTTCTGGTGTAGAACTTAACTATCAGTGAGTCAACTGTTAGCACCACAGAAACTGAAAAATGTAGCATTCTCCAAGTTAAAGTGGAAAAATTCCAATATATTCACCCAGTAATAATTTTATTTTAGGTTTTCTTGCCCAAATTCAGTCATGTTTGCTACTGCTTTGTCAAAAACCTTCTTCACTGACTTGAGACTTCTTAGAATTTTTAAATTAAGTGAAAGATAAATGAAAACATGGATACAACCAATTATCCTTGGTTATATGACTAGAGTTAGAGTTTCAATAATTGGGCAATAAGTTACTAAAGCTTTTGACCTGGGAATACTAGAATTTGAGCATGATTTCATAAGGGAATATTTTGCTTTAATATTTAATAGATAAGTCATATTAGCATTGCTTAAGAGAGTTAATATAACAAAATAAACATTCAAAAATAATTAGAGTATGTAAGAGTTCATTCTTTATAATAAAAAAAGGTAAATTGCCATCTCTCTCTAATCTTCAGTGCATTAACAATATTCAGATTTTTAAAAATAGATGTTATATAAAAGGAAGTGTTAGGTGACATCTCTATGTGATATTATAACTACCATTATAAAATCAAGTGTTAGTGACCTCAGAACATTTGAAGTGATGATAATGATTTTTCAGCACCAATAAAGAAATTTAAATGGAAAACCAGACTGATTAGATTTGTTTGTTTAAGTTCATCTACTTAACTTCTTTTATCCTAAAAACATATGTTTCCATGGTTACTACTGAATTAAGATAGTCATAATGGCCACAAAAAATAGAAAAAGAATACCTTGCAGAAACGCCATGGTAAAAGACTAGATAAAGAACTGGGTCCAACAAAGTTGGAGGTAAACAAAAATAAAATTTGCAGAGTGAATCACAGCAACCTATATCACAAGGAATGAATTTTATAAACATGTTGAATGGAAAGGGCAAGTTCTAGAAAAATATATAGAAAATGACACACAAAACAAAACAGTTTTTTAGTGACATACTTATGTGATATAACTATAAATAAAAGTAAAAGAATGACTACAAATAATTCAAAATAGAGGTTACCTTTTGCAATAGGTAGACGCTGCGAGAGAAACTGGGGATCGCAGAGCCAGATGGGCTTTTCAAAAGTATTAGTGATATATAATTATACAAAAGCTTTATTTCTGAACTGCATAAGTGCATGGTAGAATGAGAAATATGTTCAATGAGCTAAGTGGTAGTGTAGTGTATATTATTATGAGCTGTAAAGAAAGTTTTGTCAGTTTACCTGAAAACCTGTAACAAATATCTAAGGGATATTTATTCCTTTTTTAATTTCAAAGAATCTGCTGTGAATTGTTTTTGTTGTCAAAAAAAATTTCAATTATTTGGTTTTATAAATCAGGATTTCAAAACTGAAATGCACTGCAGGACAAACTGATACCATTTTCCTAATAAAATCCTACTAAAATATTTAAGTAAGATTTAATTATACATTATTCCATAAAAGAGGAGAATCACTCTGCAAACAAGTCTAACAACAAATATCTTGTTACATAGTATGATTCCATCATTATAAATCTGGGATACTGCTACCCTGGGAATAGCAAAAAGTAAAATAAAATTCAAAAGTGGCCTAGTTTCTAGAAAAACTCCACTGTTATGAAAGAACTCTCTAACATTTTACTTTCTTCATGAACTAAGTATATTAATATTTGATGCCTCCCCAAAATAAACTTTATAGTGGTCAGAATAATTTCTACTTGATGTTTTTGGAGGGGCAAAATGAGGATGAGTATTTTTTTTTCAATAAATGATTTTTTCCATTCTAGTGTTTTATATAAAGATAGCACTGGATACCTGAATGAGTGACAGAATTTATCTCTTTATTATCAGGAAGTATAAATCTGTCTATCTACATGGAAAATGCAGTAAGTAAGAATGGCAATGTTATCCTAGAAAAATAAGATGAAGTATCGGAGAAGTTGTGGCATTGAAATTGCAAAAACAACAATAATAATTTAGATATATATAGCACAAATCTTTTGTGTACATCATCTCATTTGATCATCAAAACTTTATCATCATGCTGCTAATAATAAAACAGAAGCTTAGAGGAATTAAAGTGACTTGTCCATGGTTGCACAGTTTGTAAGCATTAAAGATGAGACTAGAACTCAGGTGTATTTATGTGATATGAATAATAATAATAAAGTGACGTCTTAACATTTGGTGTATATAATAATAATTAAAACAGATTTCAGTTGTAGGGAAAAGATATCAACTTCAAAAAGTTATATTTTTAATTTATTTTTATTTATTTTAGTTTTTGATACAGAGTCTTCCTTTGTTGCTGGGGCTAGAGTGCCGTGACATCAGCCTAGCTCACAGCAACCTCTAACTCCAGCCTCAAGCAATCCTCCTGCTTCAGCCTCCGGAGTAGCTGGAACTACAGGCATGCACTACCACGTCCAGCTAATTTTTTCTATTTTTTTTTTTTTTTTAGTAGAGATGGGGTCTGGTCTCTAACTCCTGAGCTCAAGTGATCCTCCCACCTCAACCTCCCAGAGAGCTAGGATTACAGGTGTGAGCCACTGTGCCCAGTCCTAGTCAACAAGTTATATTTTTAAAAAGTGGGATGTGACGTATTTATTTATTTATTATTATTATTTTTTTTTGAGACAGAGTCTCACTCTGTTGCCCGGGCTAGACTGAGTGCCGTGGCGTCAGCTTAGCTCACAGCAACCTCAAACTCCTGGGCTCAAGCAGTCCTTCTGCCTCAGCCTCCCGAGTAGCTGGGACTACAGGCATGCGCCACCATGCCCAGCTAATTTTTTTCTATATATATCTTTAGTTGGCCAATTAATTTCTTTCTTTCTATTTATAGTAGAGACGGGGTCTCACTCTTGCTCAGGCTGGTTT